>LGRX02035944.1:0-82299 GCA_001247695.2 Cymbomonas tetramitiformis | reverse complement strand
TGACCTTATAGGGGATGGAATTTCAAAAATTGCACCAATCGCATCATTCCATGGAATATACCAAGATCGAACCCAATACCCTATCAAAAATGAGGGCAGTACTGACTTCTTTTCCTATAAGGAGATATATGCTACACCGATGGTTAGATTTCAAAAATTTCGACCCAGGCTCATCGCATATCAAAATGTGCATCGCGATGTGTGTAAAAACAAGAATATTTCGATATGCGATGAGCCAGGGTCGAAAATTTTGAAATCGGACCGTAAGGCCATGCACTCACGTATCTCTTTATAGGACAGCTATAAGAAGTCACTAGTGACCTCTTTTATTTATAGGAGTAGATTTCACGTCTCGACAAGGTTCGGGTACATATAGCCAGGAAAGCCATACCACCCACGCGTGGGTGGGGGCGGTCAAAAACGCGGAACAGTGGTTAGCTCGTTTGCCATATGTTTTTTGGGCACCCAAACTGGGGCACGCGGGTTCGAGCCCTGCAATGGGCAAATTGAGCTTACGGAAATCGTGACGTAAACGTGGGGGGGTCATGCATACCCCGGCTCATTTTGGGGGTTTGAAGATATATTTTGGGGGGGCAAGGTATGGTACCATTTAATTCGCATCTTGCGGGGCTATACGGCGGTCAAATGGCGTGTCATATCATGTATGACAGGGGTATGACATGGTGTCATACCCCTGTCATACCATATTGTATCGCCTTACACGCCTCAGAAATAGCTATGATGAAGGGCCCATTCGGCGGGAATCCACATGGGCACTCTAATTGATCGTTTAAATGGCATGGTGCACGGTCCTATCCAAATATATGCCTCCCATGAGCTGAGTTCCAAAGTGAGCCTGAATCGGACTCCAACTTTTGAGGGGGGGTGCACGCTGACTAGATAATATCGGCGACTTGACCGGAGCGATGGGGGGCTTTGCACTTATCAGGTGTCGACATAGGTAACGTCAAGAAAAGTGTGAAGTTGTTGGAACTATATCATGGCCTAAAGACGATAAATTACGGGATATAACCTTGAAGAAAAAGAGGTCAGTCGTCGGTTTTTCAAGCCTATTTTTACTAGGTTTAAGCAACACTTGCCCCACCTTGAGCGGCGGGTAAACGGATCGGGATGGAGTAGGAGCTTCACGCCAGTCTATCTTGACCTTATAGGGGATGGAATTTCAAAAATTGCACCAATCGCATCATTCCATGGAATATACCAAGATCGAACCCAATACCCTATCAAAAATGAGGTCAGTACTGACTTCTTTTCCTATAAGGAGATATATGCTACACCGATGGTTAGATTTCAAAAATTTCGACCCAGGCTCATCGCATATCAAAATGTGCATCGCGATGTGTGGAAAAACAAGAATATTTCGATATGCGATGAGCCAGGGTCGAAAATTTTGAAATCGGACCGTAAGGCCATGCACTCACGTATCTCTTTATAGGACAGCTATAAGAAGTCACTAGTGACCTCTTTTATTTATAGGAGTAGATTTCACGTCTCGACAAGGTTCGGGTACATATAGCCAGGAAAGCCATACCACCCACGCGTGGGTGGGGGCGGTCAAAAACGCGGAACAGTGGTTAGCTCGTTTGCCATATGTTTTTTGGGCACCCAAACTGGGGCACGCGGGTTCGAGCCCTGCAATGGGCAAATTGAGCTTACGGAAATCGTGACGTAAACGTGGGGGGGTCATGCATACCCCGGCTCATTTTGGGGGTTTGAAGATATATTTTGGGGGGGCAAGGTATGGTACCATTTAATTCGCATCTTGCGGGGCTATACGGCGGTCAAATGGCGTGTCATATCATGTATGACAGGGGTATGACATGGTGTCATACCCCTGTCATACCATATTGTATCGCCTTACACGCCTCAGAAATAGCTATGATGAAGGGCCCATTCGGCGGGAATCCACATGGGCACTCTAATTGATCGTTTAAATGGCATGGTGCACGGTCCTATCCAAATATATGCCTCCCATGAGCTGAGTTCCAAAGTGAGCCTGAATCGGACTCCAACTTTTGAGGGGGGGTGCACGCTGACTAGATAATATCGGCGACTTGACCGGAGCGATGGGGGGCTTTGCACTTATCAGGTGTCGACATAGGTAACGTCAAGAAAAGTGTGAAGTTGTTGGAACTATATCATGGCCTAAAGACGATAAATTACGGGATATAACCTTGAAGAAAAAGAGGTCAGTCGTCGGTTTTTCAAGCCTATTTTTACTAGGTTTAAGCAACACTTGCCCCACCTTGAGCGGCGGGTAAACGGATCGGGATGGAGTAGGAGCTTCACGCCAGTCTATCTTGACCTTATAGGGGATGGAATTTCAAAAATTGCACCAATCGCATCATTCCATGGAATATACCAAGATCGAACCCAATACCCTATCAAAAATGAGGTCAGTACTGACTTCTTTTCCTATAAGGAGATAGGACTGCATAGTGAAGTCCAGGTATGCTACTGAATTTGAATCCTGTATTGAAATTCCTACAGTGAATTCCTGTATAAATAGTCCTGAAATTCCTGCAATTCCTATAGTGAAATTCAGTATACTACTGTATAGTGAAATTCAGTATCGAGTATTAATACAGTGGTGGGAGGACTGTATAGTGAAATAATCTGAGTAAAAATTAAGAGGTGGGAAGACTGTATAATTTGTACCTTGGATGGGAGAACGTGAAATACTTGTTTATATTGTAGGTAAATCTTGCGTAAACGATTTATACCTGCCGCATATCAAGTCAGTCGAGAAGCGGAAAACAGGCTGGGGATCGACGGTAGAGTCAAAAGTAATTTGAATAAATGGACGACGATTAAGGGGCATGGTTGACAATGTTGAGGCAAGGGTTGACAATTTTGTGGAATGCCATACTATGTGGATAGCTAATGAACTGTCGATCTGAAAGTCAGTAGGGGATCAACGGCAGACAAGTTAGATGTCACCCGTTGCCTGGGTTGACAATGACACGTCGGCCAACAAGTTGGCCAACGTGCTCATTGTCAACCCAGGCAACGGGTGACATCTACCTCTTGTTCGCCAACGTGCGCATTGTCAAGACAGGCAGTGCCTGACAACTAACTTGTCTTGCGTTGATCCCCTACTGACCCAAAAATCGAAGGTGACCAAGGTGTCCACGAGCGCCGCTTGACAATGTTGAGCAGCGCGTGACAATGTTTGTGAGAGACGTTGCCCTTTATCGTCGTCCATTTAGTCAAATTAATTTTGAACTCTACCGTCGATCCCCAGCCTGTTTTCCGCTTCTCGACTGCACTCGATCTGCGGAAGGTATAAATCGTTTGCGCAAGATGTACCTACAATATAATCAAGTATTTCACGTTTCCCCATCCAAGGTACAAATTATACAGTTTTCCCACCACTTAATTTTTACTCAGATTATTTCACTATACAGTCCTCCCACCACTGTATTTATACTCGATACTGAATTTCACTATACAGTAGCATACTGAATTTCACTATACAGTAGCATACTGAATTTCACTATAGGAATTACAGGAATTTCAGAACTTGTATGCTACTGAATTTCACTATACGGTCTTCCCACCATTGAATTTATACCAAGATTATTTCACTTTTTCCCACCACCGATTTCATATGTAAGTTTCCATTTTAAGTTTTGAAGGTGATGGCCGATCGAACGTGATGACCGATTTTGAAAGAGCTGGCAGAGGATTTCGCGTCGCGCCATTGGTGTGTATAATTTCTGTTGCAGCCCACATCCACATCGGCGTCTTTGATGACAGTGTCACCAACTTTCATTTATATGTGAGCTTTGCGGCATTGCGGACTTCGCAATCTAAATATAGCATAGTGTGACAGGCTGACGACGTTTAGCGCCCGCAGAAGGGTATGTATGTATGTATGTATGTATGTATAATTTCTGTTGCAGCCCATACAGGCGTTTTTTATGATGGTGTCACCAACTTTCATTCTGGGAGCTTTGCGGGCTTCGCAATGTAAATGGAATGCTAAAAGAATAGTGTGACTGACGCTGATCCCGCTTCCCACAGATTTTATAATTCCTGTTGCAGCTCATACAGGCGTCTTTGATGACAGTGTCACTAACATTCATTCTGGGAGCTTTGCGGGCTTCACAATAATAGCATAGTGTGACAGACGCCGTCTTGCGTCACGCCGAAGATTCCATATATAGGTGTACGATTCCTGTTGCAGCGAAGTTGTGAATTGCCTTTTTGTTTTATTAATCCTGAAGGCATTAACCTGTATTTTAATATTTCATATCAAGGTACGGTATCGGTTGGTCTAGAGGTTATCGATCAATTCTGATATATTGCCAAGTACTATTGATCAATTCTGATTTTTCCGATTGCTCTATCAATCAATTCTGATTTATTACCTATTCTAATCAATCAATTTTGATTTTTACCAAGGCCCTATCAATCAATTTTGATTAAGTACACTATGCTATCAATCGATACTGATATCACTGTTAAAGTTGCTTATTATCAATACTATCAATAATATCAATACAAAATTACACAGGCAGATCAGAGAGAGTGATTACCAGTAATCGCTTCTGCTGCCTCTTGCTCTCTCTTTTGTTTTTTGCGTTCGATCTCTTCAGCCTCCGCCTCCGAAATCTCCTGCTTCTTGCGTTCACGAAATTCGCGGATGTCGACCTCATAACCAGCAAGATTTTCTATGGGTTCCCAGGTGTCTTCCCTATCCGTATAACCTTGCCATCCTATTAGCCATTAGGGGGCGCAGCCTTTAAGGCGTTCTGCCTTGATTTCACGAACTACATACACGTTATCGTCACTGCCGGCTGGATCAAAGGGAGACAGTTGAGTTCTTTTCACACGCCCTTTTCCTTGAGCTAACAGGGTCACACCGGAACTTGCCTTCGACCGCAAAGCGCCACGCCCACGTTTGCCCATGATCGATTTGGAGTTTGAGTAGAGCTAGGCCTGGAGCCCTGCCCCCTTATAAAAGGGGTACTGCACACGGCCAGCCTACAAGAACGGCGATCGATCCAATGCTGATGTGGATTGACCCAATACAATTCGTTTTTAGGTGTCATGGGAGATCGATTATCAATACCCAATTCTGATATCGATACTGCGATTTCAATGTAGCAATCAATCGATTGTGATTAATCAACGCCAACGATCAATTGATACCGATTTATTTAGGCATGGTATTGATCGATTCTGATTTTTCGACTTCATATATCAATCAATAGTCAATATTCTGATATTCAAAAAAAAGTTATTGATTGATACTAATATTCTGATAAATCGATTTATCAGAATATTAGCGCAACCGATACCGTACCTTGTTTCATATATGATGTTACATAATATCACGTCATCATATTTCATTACGTAAAATCACGTCATCATCGAAATTCGATGCGCGCGCATATTCGACCATCCATTATTCAATGATCCCCACCTGTGTTATAAAGGTTTTGCTAATTTTCGGTGTTCATCATCAAAAGCCCGCGCGGGCGAGTGGATTAAGCGGCGGTGACGGTGGGCGGTTGGTGTGGTGTGAGGCAGGTACCTGGATCGAACCCACAAGTGGAGCGCGATGGAGCAATGGTGGCGAAGCGGTACAAGCGCCTCGGGGTGTCCTCGGGGGGGTCGCCGGGGCGCAGGCGAGGCAGGGGAACTGATCTGGGACACGTCATTTCATTTATGCTCCCAGGATATTTTTCATATAAATATTTTAAAATATTTCTGAATATTTTTATATTTTTATATTTTACTTTTTCATGTATAAATTTAAATAAGCGGCGGCCGCAGACGTGTCATCCGATGTAGACCAACCACAGTACTCCATTTTTAGCAACGCAAGACAAGCTAGGAAGCTTCTCAGTGCAAGTCCACCCCCGCGCCCCGCGTTTGGTTCCCGTGTCTATAAGGTTTTGCCACGTCAGCTCACATTTTGACCAGTCATTTTATTTTTCTGGGCAAGTGGCATATCCCGATAAGTCGAAATTCCCAAACCAGATACAACGACGGGCCTTAGATTTTTAACCACGGCCCTAAGAAAACGTCTGATGTGGTACACGGGCTAACACTCGGCTGCGATTACTAATACCGCCTGTACCGGCGAGTGACTAATTCAGTGTGTAAAATGAAGATCAAGTCACACAGCATGCTTCTTACTCTAACATTTGGATTTTGCTGTGGGATTGGCACCGCACTACTTTTGTTTTGTACCAAAGCGGTTTTCCCCACTAACGACGTCGGCTCGCTGCCAAGAGGATCATGCACTCCAAATGCATCCTCGGCCTACCAACTGTCAACAGACCTTTATGTACGAGGCATGGTTAAAACGGTTATCCAAGATCGTGTTACTATGCTACGTGAAAAAGACCTTGAGAACATAGTTGACCTGATAAGAGCCAGCGTAAATAAGAGTCTTGATGGAGACTTTTTGGAAGCGGGCGTTTGGCGCGGTGGCGGTTCAATAGTCGCCAAAGCAGCAATACAAGCCTATGCATCAAACAATAAGACTGTGTTTGTATGCGACTCCTTTGAAGGCCTACCTCGACCTGAGGAAAAGTGGCAGGCGGATAAATTTGATACCCACTACTTGCTCGCCGATCTGCCTGTTAGCAAAGAGGAAGTTCAGAGGAACTTTCAAATTAATGGCGCCCTCGACGATAAGGTGAAGTTCTTTAAGGGTTTTTTCAAAGAAAGCATGCCGACTGTTCGACAGCATGTCAACAAACTCTCCGTTTTGCGTTTGGATGGTGATATGTATTCCTCAACCTTTGAAGTATTGGGAGAGCTGTATGACAAAGTGGAAATTGGGGGATATGTGATTGTTGATGACTGGAAGTTACCCGGAGCGCATGCCGCTATTCACGACTTCATGGACTGCTTTGGGTTTCCTAAAAATTTTATCGGGGTTGGCAAAGCAGATAAAGGATTTGAGAGGGCGGGTGTTCGGTGGACCCACTTCAAAATTTACTGGGAGAAAACTGCTGAGGTTCCTCAGAATTTTCGAGAAAGAGTATACAACTGCCCGCAGGTATACGGTAAGAAGTTGCAATACGTATTTTACAAGTCTTACGTGAAACGTAAGGGTCAACGTTATCAGCAAGGTCACCAGCTCTCGGCGTATGACGAAGTTGCAACCTAGAAGATACGGTTTGCACAAGCGCAACAGCCTTTCCTTGCGTCAAGTCCCCGATAAGACGATAATACCAACGTCACTTACGAATCCTATCAAGGGTGGCCATAACGGAGCAATATATATAGTGTATGCTTGATAATCCCTGCTGGAGTGCCTCCTGCACAGTTACCTGCTTCGGCATATCCTCAACGTATTTCTGAGTGAAGTATCGAGTCAGTCCTTAATTATTTATTTGTCATTGTATATGTCGTACGCGCACACAACAAGGCAGTTGTCTGGAGTTTTTTGCACCACGAGAGTTGAGATGGTAGAGCCTTGCTGCATGGTTTTGCTGCAAGGGTTTAGCCCTGAGTAGTAGTGTACTACCAATTATAGCCCACCACCAAATAACTAAGTAATAAATACAAGAAATAATTACATAATAAATCGGGAATAAATTACGTGATTAATTCGAGTACAATAAGAAATCTTCAATTAAAGATAAAATTGTAAGTAAATAAGAAGTAGTTGATTAATGTTTCAATATGATATATGTTAATTGTTCTTAAATCATTTATTCATCATCACTTTCTTCATCATCACGAACATTTACAGATTCGCTATTTTATTTACGGTGTTTTATACGCTTGGCAAGCTCAAACAATTAGGGTAAGTAACGTGCATACATTTCTTTACTATTTATATTAATTTCAATAGAATAATCTATATTAGAAATATTGATTTTACCATATTCACAAATTTCAACCTTTAGATAATTATATTCCTCCTCACTTATATTATTCCTTCTTGCCACACTCAAAGCTTTTGAATTTTCATCTTGCAAGTAACAAAAAAACATATCGGGTAATATTTGGGAATCAAGCAAATTGTTTATCACACATTTATAATCGTGACGATAATTTAATGTCCTACAAATAGGACACTTTTCAATTTCCTCAATATTATCTCCCAAATCATAAGTACAATCATTACATATTATACCTTCATTGCAAACTTGACAAATGAAATCATAAGTAGTATGATGTAGCGTTTACGGACAGAATTTTCCCCCACCACAAAAACCCTAGGAGTAGTAAGTGTTCGCTTTTAGGGTACGCTTTTTTATCACTATAAAACCCTATGAAAACCCTATGACATATGTCAAAACCCTATGTTATATATGTCATAAGTCATACAAGAAAATGACAAGAAAATAACAAGAAAATGACAGGTAAAATGACAAGGAAATATACAATAAATATACAATAAATAATTACGTAATAAATGATAGATAAATTACGTAAATAAATGTGTAACACAATAAGAATTAAATAAGTTTTAAAATAAATTTAAATAAGTTCTTAAATAAATTATATAAATGATGTATATTATTACATATATATATTATAAATTGTTCTTAAGTTATTTTATGGAAGTGTCAATAATCTTCTTGCAAGTTCTCTTTTAGTTAAACCTTTAACATTTATATTGTTTCGTATACACATATGTTTTAAATCATTTTTTGAGCTAAAAATTGGATTACATTGATGTATAATTTTCAAATGACTTTTACCTATATCTCGCCCATCCAAATAATTTTCATTCATATTTTCAATAAAATCGTAATACTCTTGTTCGCGTTTATTAGGTGAAAATAATATACAATTCCTCAAAAGAATTGTAGTGGTATTACCATTTTTTATAAATTTGTATTCATTATGATTACGAACTCTTCTAGATATCATATTAGAATGGTAATCTTCTAACTTTTCACAAGCCTTTAGGCATACGTTGTCATTATCATTTTCTTTATAGTTAATGCATCTCATATAATCTCTTGAATAACATTTTTTTTGTTTAATTAAGAATTCATTAAATACATCTTTCATTTCAAGTTGGTGGTTCATAAAGAAAATAGTGTCTTTTTCCCAATCATCCCGAATAATAGTATTTACTTTTTCTACTTCTCTTAAAAGTTCTTTCAAGACTTTTTTCATTTGAAATTGATGTTTTAAGTTAATGTCATCAAAGTAATCATTGCTTTTACTACTTTTTTACTTTTATTTTCTTTTACCAAAAGTTCTTGTAATATTTCTTTTATTTTTTCTTTATGTTGAACTAATGGTAATAACATAAGTAAATAATCATTTGTAGTAGTACTCTGAATGAATGAAGTCTTACTCTTTAAGTGGAAAATTTTTGTTATAAAAATATTTACAACATACAAACATTCACTCATTATAAAAAAGTCTTTTCTAAATAAAAGAGTCTTTTGAGAAACGTATAATAAATTTACAATAAGTAAAAATATGTTATACAATATACAAATACATATTACAATACACATACAAAAAAAGTCTTTTCAAAATAAAAGAGTCTTTTAAGAAATGTACAATAAATTTATATGTAGGTTTTTTCTGCTTTTTTGTCCCCCTGAAAAACCGAAGAAATTACGGTTCTGGAGAATGAGGACTTGACTTCAAGAAAAATCTAATAACATCGTTTGAAATTTTTTCGAACAACGAAGAAATTCTAAGCTCCAAATCATTCTCTTCAAGTAAATTTGAAGATGCAACTAATGTATCTCTCCTCGCTGGTGTCGTAAAGAAACCTAAACCTTCACAAATCAAAACATAGTTGTCTGCAATTTTATCATTCACATCTGTATCAGCGTGTTGAATTTTGAAATTAGCTTGTTGAGTACCTATTAGTAGTAGAGTACCGATTATAGCCCCCCACCAAATAAGTAACTAATAAATACAAGAAATAATTATGTAATAAATTGAGAATAAATTACGTGATTAAATGTGTATACAATAAAAAATAAATAAAAAATCTACAATAGAAATAATAATAATAAATGTAAAATAAAAACAAAATATAAAAGATAAAGATAAAAAATTGTAAGTAAATGAAAAGTAAATTGATTAAGTTCTCAATATATATACATGTTAATTGTTCTTAAATCATTTATGGAAGTTTAATAAGTCTTTGAATTAATTCTTGTTTATTACCACTTGCTTTGATATGATTAATTTTACACAAATCTTTTAGCTCTTTTAGTTTATTATACGATGCCAAAAAATACACAAGTTTATTTTCACAATATGTAAATGGAAAATGAAAACCATCTTGAAAGTCAGCACGGAAACCTAAAATATTATTTGTTGGTAATTCAATTTGCATATTTCTTACATTTATCCTGTTTATATATATATTTTGGACTTTTCTAAAAAAATTCGCATGTAATCCTTACTGGAATATCCCGGTTCAAGATATCAGACAGTCAGTGAACCAATATAGATAAACTCTCATAAGAAATAAACCCTAAGCTAGATATACCCGGAACGGTCACGGAGTCGGAACGGTCTCGAGTCTAGCTACCTGTGACACTCGGTGTGTCACAGCACAGGCTTACGGATCAGTCACGGTCCAGTGTTGGCTACCTAGGAATCTGTCATAGGGGCCTGCACCGGGACTCCCGGTCAGGGCTGCCTATACAGATTTCAGCACACCACCCCAGCACTGTGGGTGGTGACTGACAGGTAAGTCAGAGAAGTTAAGATAAGTTAGGGTAGGAGCTAGGGTGACAAACCTAACTGCTAAGTCAACTGTGCCATTCTGATACACAAATTGAAACCCTCTAGCCGGCACAAGTGCAGAAATATACAGGTACTCAGGTCCTGCTAAACAACTGAAAAGCACTGTGGCAGCAAACCAGATTGAAGATTGTAGATGTCAAAGTAAAGCATAAACCAAATTGAAGACCATGTTGAGGTCAAAGCACATCTCAGTACACCACCAGAGTGGTGCACTGCCAGAGCCAGAAGTAAAGCTACTCGGGGTCAAAGTCCAGAGGAGCACCGTCACCACAATGTCCACGGTAGTAGCTTGCAGCACTGCTCTCCAGTGGGTCAGGCGGCCGGTGAACCACCGTCGCAGCACCCAGGGAGTGCAGTACTGCATCCAGAGTGACGGGGTCCAGCTCGGATATACCGGGGTAGATGCATAAGTCTCCCCTGCACAGCACAGGCTGCGGTGCAGCCCGACCCGATACCTGTACAGAGTCGATGTCATTGGCCGCCGTGTAGGCGGCAGCTCCCACTCCCATGATCGAGATCAAAAGAAAGAGAGAGACAAAGTAAGGAAACCCCCACGGGCCCGCGTGTGCGGGGAAGCCCCATGGCGGCTTGCCACATCCGTAGGTGCGGGAAGCACCACCAGACTCAGGCACGTGGGCTGCGGGCTCTGACGCATGATTGGCCGAGATGGCCGAAGCCCGCGGCTTGACGGCGAAGCTGCCGTCTGCAAAATCCTCGTAGTCGTCGGTGTCGTAGCCGGTCAAGTCAACCGGCGCAACCGCGGAGTGGTTGGCAGTGTCCACAACCCCCGCGAATTCACCGCCGGACTTCTCCGTGGTGGTCACCCGCGTCGATTGAAGGGACACAGGCGGGCCGTAGCCGTAGAGCTCCAGGAGCTCTTGCTCATTCTCCAAGACAGGCATAGCAGGGGCCGGCACGGCGGATGCCGATGCCGCCGCACCACCTGCCGGAACCTGCTCCTCTGGTGTGATACCTGCGCTCGCAGCGTCACACACCAGAGCCGAAGCCTGCGTCGCAATGCCCGCAGGCGGCGGGAAAGAGGCGTGAGTGTAATGTACCTTAGGCTCTACCGCCGCGTTGACCTCCGCCGCGAGGTCGTCCAGCCGCTGCAGGATGTCGTCACCGGACGTCTCCGCCACCGGTGTCACCGCGTCAACGGAGAAGCCGTAGGCCGACACGTCGATGCCTCCCACAACGCCCCCGCACAGCACCGCTGGCGGACCGTACACCGTCGCCGCGCGGGCAAAGGCCTCAGCTCCATCATCCGCCGCCTCCTGAAAGACAGCACACATGGCGAGGGCATGCACGCCCTCCGCATCCTCGTCGTCGATGGGGATACAGAAAGCCGCGGCCGAGGTGGGGGAATGTTGGCGACCGCCAAGCGGGCAGTCGCGGTAGAAATGATAAAGGTCCTTACCAGTCTTCTTGCAGCGGGTACACAGCGGCTTAGCCCGCTGCTCGTCACGATCGTAGCCCACCGCCGGTGGGGATCGGACCCCCATGCGGAAGCCCCGCGGTGACTGCCCGCGCTGCTGCTGCCGGCGCTGCCCGTGCTGCCGCTGCGGCGGATCCCGCTGCTGCTGCACCACCGGCGGAGCCGCCCCGCACTGCCGCTGTACCAGCTCGGTCAACTCCTTGATCTTGTCCAGTAGTACCTGGTGCTCGCTGCTGGTGAGCAGAGCCGACGCGCCACCACCTGCGGGCTTGGCCACGACGGCCTTCCCAACGTCCGTCTGCGCCCACGCCTGATAAATCTCTACAACCAGAGAGCGCAGAGCACCGAGGGAAACCGCCGCGAGATCGGCCACCATGGGGTAACGCACCTTGACCGCGGCGTAGAACACCGGGTCAAGCCGGCTGTAGAGGCTGAGCTTCCTGGTGGCCTCGGTGGGGGTCCAGTCGGCGGCCTTGTTATCCCGCACCAAACGTTGTTCCCGAGCCAAAATCGGCTGCGGGTCAACGTTTGCGGGATAAGTAAGCGCGGCATGCTCCTGCTGGAAGGACTCCCGCAACGCCACTGGTACGCTGCGCTTCACGATGTCCACCAGCGCACGCCGTCCATCTCGGTCGGCAGACGCGTCCGTACCCGTAAGCCAGACGTGGGCGTTGCTGTGCTTCTCGATGATAAGCCCAAGCACGTCGTACAGCAGGGCGTTCACCTTGCCCACCACCAGAGCCTGGGGGTCGTCAAGGTCGAACGAGACGAGGTCCAGCCCAGCGGACTCAAACTCCGTACGTAGCTGAACCACCACATCGGAGAGGAGACCCGCGTCAGAAGTGCCGCTGAAATAATGCTTCTTGTCGCCAAGGATATCCTCGCGGATACCCTTGGCCCATGTCCGATGGAGCCGCCCCTTGTAGACCTCGTCCACAAGCTTGGACTGCTCCTGTAGATACTTCCTCGTCGCAACGTCGGCGTCGGTGTTGGAAGTAGGGTCGGGGTTCGTAATAGCCGGTGATTTGGCCGTCGGTGTGTTGCGAACCGCGTCAGTGAGCCTCAGCGAGGCGTCGATGTCGGAGTCCCTCGTGAGGGACCGTTTTGCTCTAGTGGATACACCCATAATTCTGAAAGCCTGATGGGAGGTGGTACGCCGGGGCGCGTTCGGGTAATGTTGGGAAGATGCGACGTCACAGTCACGGAAGGAGCGGTAGAGCCATGCGAGCGAGGGGCACTGGAAGACGTCGTCGAGGTCGAAGGTGCTCGAGCCACCAGCCCAAAAATCGGCAGCAAGCGGGATCAGGGCAAGCGTAATACCGTAAATGAACATTGCGTCGACTAGGCCCGGTCCAGGTCGAACCCCCATAGCTGCGGCTCAAAGACGCTCACCGCAAACAGCTCATCTCAAAATTCCCGTGAGTCCCCAAACGCGCCGTCGCGCACCACCTCTCCAAGCGGCTGCTTTAGCCAATCATGGCCAAACTAGCTGTGGAATATAGCGTGGAATGGGTCCACGACCTACTGGAATATCCCGGTTCAAGATATCAGACAGTCAGTGAACCAATATAGATAAACTCTCATAAGAAATAAACCCTAAGCTAGATATACCCGGAACGGTCACGGAGTCGGAACGGTCTCGAGTCTAGCTACCTGTGACACTCGGTGTGTCACAGCACAGGCTTACGGATCAGTCACGGTCCAGTGTTGGCTACCTAGGAATCTGTCATAGGGGCCTGCACCGGGACTCCCGGTCAGGGCTGCCTATACAGATTTCAGCAATCCTTATAAAACTCATATCTGTCATCCGCAACATTTTTTGAAATCAAGTTATCGTAATTCCATTTCGGATTGTTATTGGCAAACATACAAACTATACAATTCAAATGTTTATCGTTTAAATTTTTTCTATTAGGTATATAATTGATTTCCTTGCACACATCTTTCATTTCAAGTTGATGTTTCATAATGTAAATCTTTTCTTGAAGTTCACAAGGAAGATGGCTAAATGTGGTATTCATTCTTGTTTTATTTACACTCTTTAAGTGGATTTTATTTTTTGAGGTTTTTTGTCCCCCTGAAAAAACCGAAGAAATTTATCAAGAAAAATCAATAGGAATTAGTTCCATTAAAAATCTCAATTGTAAACCACTCGTTAATACTTTACCATTCCCGGACGTCATATACAATTCTAAATTATTTGGTGCAAGAACATTAACAGTGGCAAAAATATTAAAATCAGTTCCCGTTACATTGAAACTTGAAAGTCTTACAATATATTCGGTACCTATAACATTATTAATATTTGCATCACTGTGTTGAACTTTGAATTTTGTAAAAACAGCATCATCATCACTTACATTAGGGTCAGTTGGACTTAATGTGAAATTGAAATAATTAATAAACGATGTATCAAATTTTAGTATTCTTATTCCTTGACCAACTTGAATCAATCCTTTTTTACATTTGGAATAATCTATTTTGTTTTCGATTTGAACAGAACTACATTCTATATCTTTACAACCTATATCATTACAATCCATAATATCATTGCAACCTATTATATCACCTTTCATATTAATTCTGAAAAATGGAGTTGCACTACCATCAGGTTTTTTTTGAAAATTTATAAAATATATAGTTTCAGCATTTAGTATGTCCACGTTTGTGGTATTCAAACCAATAAATGAATTACCGGATACTTTTGTTCCAAATAAATCAATATTAGTTTTGTCATTTGCAGTATTGTTTATTTCACCATTTATCCTTGCATTTCCATTTACTAACAAACCGGAAGTTGTATTTACTTGCAAAGTTTCGCCACTAACAATAACATCATTTGCATTATTTGTAGCATCTCCAGGATTTAATTGAATATATGCTTGACCATTCCCTTTTGAATTTAATAATATGTTTACGTTCACGGAAGAATCGTCTATTAATCCTTGAGCGTTTTCAAAATATATAAGGTTTCGAACATAAACATCTCCATTAGTTCTTTCTATATTATTATTTCCAATATCTGTCCATTTACTTGAACCACCGGTAGGTGCATTTCCATTAACCGTATCACATTGTAAATTTCTACAAACAATATCATTTCCAAAAGAAGACATCTGATATATACATTAAATTACAATTTAAAATCAGGTTTAATCCAAACCAATAATCCTGAACCCGGAGTTGTTACAACTTTACTTTCCATACACACACCGATAATTCCAACATTATTTGTAGTGATTTGTGAAGCACTAACTGAACCTCCCGGAGCACAACCTAACATTTGACCTTTAACATAACTTCCATCAATAGCTTTGCAAGTTGTGAAACCTTTTGTACAAACGAAACAAGAATTTCCGGTTGTTGCATTTTGAACACAAACTCCAATAGGCATACAATTTTGATTAGATTGACTTGCCGAAGCTGCATATATTTTTACACCATTTACATCTGAAAAATCATCAGAAAATTGAACAATATCTCCAGCATTTATTGTAGCTCCGGTATTATTTACAAAAGTAAACACATCACCGGTATGAGGTACCGGACTCGTTGGCAAACTTGCCGTATATGCATTTGTCATATCTGTCAAAGGAATTCCTGAGGTCGTTAGTGATGCTGTTGGCGTTGGATATGCCCAGTCTATGCTACTTACAAGTCGTATAGCACTACAATCCAAATCTCCGCTTAAATTAATGTTATTTCCAGAATTACCGACACATAAGCTGTTACGACAATACGGTACCCCGCTGAAATTAATTTACAGTCAGCGATTCCGGCCATACAGTCAGTGATTCCGAGCAATGATGTCCGTAAATGACTCCACGCGATATTTTGGACATCTCAATCGGCATTTCGAATTGTGGACGAGAAACGATTCAGGACTGACGTAAGCACACGCTGCAATGCTTGTGTCGAAAGGCATCGTTGGAATCGTGAAATCGAACATTAGATTCGATTCAGAGGTGAATGCATTTACGTTTAAATTAGAACATTTTAAAATTGGATCTACAAAAATAGGACAATTACATCCACGTGTAAGATACATCTTGATTTATAGACAGCACTTAGAAAATTTTCCACGACATCCATCACGACAGTCCCGAAAACTATGATGCCATCAGCAGATCGGAGTTCGGGGTGGCCCGAACCTGATACCATTAGATGAGAGCCTATTCAATCCGTCGGTCATATATTTTTCTCTTAAGAAAATGAATTAATGCGACGTCAGCTGAGATATTTGTTGGTGACCGGTTTCTTGCGTTCCAAATGGTGGTACAGATTGCGATGTCCATCGGTGCATCCACGTCGGATCCTGATGGAATTTGAGATAGAATCATTGCAATTGACCAATCATTTTGCGTGCACTTGATGCCATAGTTCGTAGAATGTCCCCCAGCTCATATTTGCCACCACTATCGTGCAAGTGTCTTCTTGCCTTTGCGTGCAGGTGTTTCTGTTTGCCTAGGTTGACAGGCGGATTATTAGCCTTGCCATTGTTTAACCGTGTCTTTGTTATGTCGCTGATTTGGGGAGTCATGTCAGGGTGTCTCTGTTTCCTGCTCCTTCGAGCAAACAACGTCCGAAACCACACAGAGCGCCATACACTTCGCCATTTCGCAGCCTGTAGGTGTCTTCTTTCTCCTTTTATTTCGATTCTTTGATGTTCTTTTCCTGAAATTTAAACGGGCCAATTGATTCGCGCTCGGCACGCGCAACGCCCTGACTGAAGCTGGAAAAGACTGCTTTCCTTCCAGGCAGGAACTCAAAAAAGAGCGCTGGAAATGGCTTCCAAAGATATCAGTTAAAGTCTGAGTTGCCACGCTTCTCAGCTTCCTGCTAGCTTTTTTTAGCTCTTGCCAATCGCTGTATGCGCGAAGCTTTGGGTTCACAGAATCTTCTGTGAGTTTAGGACCACGGTTGATTCCGTCGTAAGCTTGCTTGTTGAAACGTCTGCGTTTGTGATATTAGCTCAACAAAGAGCGCCGAAGAATACCTTCGGAGATCTCAGTTTGTGTCTGAGATATCACAGCTTATTACTTTTCTTATTATCTCCTGGCTGCATAGCAGTCCTACCCAGTTAAGGCGCTGCAAGATTAGTGTTAGTGTTAGTGTTGTGATATTAGCTCAATAAAGAGCGCCGGAGAATATCTCCGGAGATCTCAGTTCGAACCTGAGATATCACATCCACTTCTGATAGCAGTAGAGCCCCTTCTAGATAAGGGCTTTCTTTCATTTCTGAATTCGGCCTTGCGGCATACTCTGCCGCTGCATGATGTACCGCCCGTACACCCAGGTTTGCATTCTGCCTTACCGAACTCAGTGAGGCACAGCACGACCTATGCCTACAACACCGACTCAAAACTGGGCCTGACACATTAACAGGGGCTGCAGTCTGACCGGCTAGCAACCGGTCAGTTCAGGTTAGAATCCTGATAGCACCGCAGCTCGGGTGCATACTCTCGGCCCCGAGATTATGTCCCTGAGCCTCATCTTAAGCATACTAGCCGCTGCGGCACAACACGATCTGTGCACGGAGTCATACAGTGTGAACACATTCGAAATATTCTTAAGGGGCAGCAGTCTGATCGGCTAGCACATGGTCAGTTCAGGTTAGAATCCTGACAGCCCCGAGGCTCGAGTACCCACATTTCAGGTGCTCTCGAACCGTTCAGCACGATGGGTCCTGCATCAATATAACAAAGTGAGCCATGCGTTGAGATGCCCACAGTAAGGCCACTAAAACTGAATAGTTTTATTTTCAGGTGCCTGCCTGTAAAGTGTGTTTATGTGTTTATGCGAAACGGTGTTTATGCGTTTATATTTATGTGTACATGTGTTTATGTGGAATGCATTTTAGGTGTCACTGTGTTTATGTTTGTGTGTTCATGTGTTTGTGCGTAAATGTAGAATGCATTTTGGGTTTCGCTGTAATATTGATATCTCAAGATTAGAAAACGAAACTGTGGAATGCAGTTTGGGTTCACTGTGTTCATGTTTATTTGTCTCTAGGTGTTTATGCGAAACTGTGGAATGCATTTTGGGTTTCACTATAAAATCGATATTTCGGGATGCACCGCGATGCATCAAGCATGTGATGGCTTCCTGAGCTCATACCACGTATATCTATCGTTACGTATGCTCAGGATTAGCTCATCACAACCGGAACCCAAAATCTGTAGGGTATTTCATATTACGCGAAACTGCGGAAGGCATTTTGGGTTTCACTATAAAATCGATATCTCGAGTTGCACCGCGATGCATCAGGCGTGTGATGGCTTCCTGAGCTCATAACACATATATCTATCATTCCGTATGCTCAGCATCAGCCCATCTCGACCGGAACCGAAAATATGTAGGGTATTTCATATCACGCGAAACTGCGGAAGCCATTGTGAGCTACACTATAAAATCGATATCTCGGGATGCACCGCGATGCATCGTGCCTGAGCTCATAACACATAACTCTATCATTTGGAATGCTCAGCATCAGCCCATCTCGACCGGAACCGAAAATATGTAGGGTATTTCATATCACGCGAAACTGCGGAAGCCATTGTGAGCTACACTATAAAATCGATATCTCGGGATGCACCGCGATGCATCATGCATATGATGGCTTCCTGAGCTCATAGCACATAAATGTATCATTTGGAATGCTCAGCATCAGCCCATCTCGACCGGAACCGAAAATATGTAGGGTATTTCATATCACGCGAAACTGCGGAAGCCATTGTGAGCTACACTATAAAATCGATATCTCGGGATGCACCGCGATGCATCATGCATATGATGGCTTCCTGAGCTCATAACACATAACTCTATCATTTGGAATGCTCAGCATCAGCCCATCTCGACCGGAACCGAAAATATGTAGGGTATTTCATATCACGCGGAAGCCATTGTGTGCTTCATTATAAAATCGATATCTCGGGATGCACCGCGATGCATCATGCATATGATGGCTTCCTGAGCTCATAGCACATAAATGTATCATTTGGAATGCTCAGCATCAGCCCATCTCGACCGGAACCGAAAATATGGAGAGTATTTCATATCACGCGAAACTGCGGAAGCCATTGTGAGCTACACTATAAAATCGATATCTCGGGATGCACCGCGATTCATCGTGCATATGATGGCTTCCTGAGCTCATAACACATAACTCTATCATTTGGAATGCTCAGCATCAGCCCATCTCGACCGGAACCGAAAATATGTAGGGTATTTCATATCACGCGAAACTGCGGAAGCCATTGTGAGCTACACTATAAAATCGATATCTCGGGATGCACCGCGATGCATCATGCATATGATGGCTTCCTGAGCTCATAACACATAACTCTATCATTTGGAATGCTCAGCATCAGCCCATCTCGACCGGAACCGAAAATATGTAGGGTATTTCATATCACGCGAAACTGCGGAAGCCATTGTGAGCTACACTATAAAATCGATATCTCGGGATGCACCGCGATGCATCATGCATATCATGGCTTCCTGAGCTCATAGCACATAACTTTATCATTTGGAATGCTCAGCATCAGCCCATCTCGACCGGAACCGAAAATATGTAGAGTATTTCATATCACGCGAAACTGCGGAAGCCATTGTGAGCTACACTATAAAATCGATATCTCGGGATGCACCGCGATTCATCGTGCATATGATGGCTTCCTGAGCTCATAACACATAACTCTATCATTTGGAATGCTCAGCATCAGCCCATCTCGACCGGAACCGAAAATATGTAGGGTATTTCATATCACGCGAAACTGCGGAAGGCATTGTGAGCTACACTATAAAATCGATATCTCGGGATGCGCCGCGATGCATCATGCATATGATGGCTTCCTGAGCTCATAGCACATAACTTTATCATTTAAAATGCTCAGCATCAGCCCATCTCGACCGGAACCGAAAATATGTAGGGTATTTCATATCACGCGAAACTGCGGAAGCCATTGTGAGCTACACTATAAAATCGATATCTCGGGATGCACCGCGATGCATCGTACCTGAGCTCATAACACATAACTCTATCATTTGGAATGCTCAGCATCAGCCCATCTCGACCGGAACCGAAAATATGTAGGGTATTTCATATCACGCGAAACTGCGGAAGCCATTGTGAGCTACACTATAAAATCGATATCTCGGGATGCACCGCGATGTATCATGCATATGATGGCTTCCTGAGCTCATAGCACATAAATGTATCATTTGGAATGCTCAGCATCAGCCCATCTCGACCGGAACCGAAAATATGTAGGGTATTTCATATCACGCGAAACTGCGGAAGCCATTGTGAGCTACACTATAAAATCGATATCTCGGGATGCACCGCGATGCATCATGCATATGATGGCTTCCTGAGCTCATAACACATAACTCTATCATTTGGAATGCTCAGCATCAGCCCATCTCGACCGGAACCGAAAATATGTAGGGTATTTCATATCACGCGGAAGCCATTGTGTGCTTCATTATAAAATCGATATATCGGGATGCACCGCGATGCATCATGCATATGATGGCTTCCTGGGCTCATAGCACATAAATGTATCATTTGGAATGCTCAGCATCAGCCCATCTCGACCGGAACCGAAAATATGTAGAGTATTTCATATCACGCGAAACTGCGGAAGCCATTGTGAGCTACACTATAAAATCGATATCTCGGGATGCACCGCGATTCATCGTGCATATGATGGCTTCCTGAGCTCATAACACATAACTCTATCATTTGGAATGCTCAGCATCAGCCCATCTCGACCGGAACCGAAAATATGTAGGGTATTTCATATCACGCGAAACTGCGGAAGCCATTGTGAGCTACACTATAAAATCGATATCTCGGGATGCACCGCGATGCATCATGCATATGATGGCTTCCTGAGCTCATAACACATAACTCTATCATTTGGAATGCTCAGCATCAGCCCATCTCGACCGGAACCGAAAATATGTAGGGTATTTCATATCACGCGGAAGCCATTGTGTGCTTCATTATAAAATCGATATCTCGGGATGCACCGCGATGCATCATGCATATGATGGCTTCCTGAGCTCATAGCACATAAATGTATCATTTGGAATGCTCAGCATCAGCCCATCTCGACCGGAACCGAAAATATGGAGAGTATTTCATATCACGCGAAACTGCGGAAGCCATTGTGAGCTACACTATAAAATCGATATCTCGGGATGCACCGCGATTCATCGTGCATATGATGGCTTCCTGAGCTCATAACACATAACTCTATCATTTGGAATGCTCAGCATCAGCCCATCTCGACCGGAACCGAAAATATGTAGGGTATTTCATATCACGCGAAACTGCGGAAGGCATTGTGAGCTACACTATAAAATCGATATCTCGGGATGCGCCGCGATGCATCATGCATATGATGGCTTCCTGAGCTCATAGCACATAACTTTATCATTTAAAATGCTCAGCATCAGCCCATCTCGACCGGAACCGAAAATATGTAGGGTATTTCATATCACGCGAAACTGCGGAAGCCATTGTGAGCTACACTATAAAATCGATATCTCGGGATGCACCGCGATGCATCGTACCTGAGCTCATAACACATAACTCTATCATTTGGAATGCTCAGCATCAGCCCATCTCGACCGGAACCGAAAATATGTAGGGTATTTCATATCACGCGAAACTGCGGAAGCCATTGTGAGCTACACTATAAAATCGATATCTCGGGATGCACCGCGATGCATTATGCATATGATGGCTTCCGGAGCTCATAGCACATATATTCATCGTTCCGAACCCTCAGCATCAACAGATATGGACGGCAACCGACATTCCCATAGCTTTTCACAACATGCGCAACAAAACTGCGAAAGGCATTTCAAGTTCCACTATAAAATCGATATCTATGGTTAGACGACCATCCAGCAGGCATATGATGGCTTCCTGAGCTCATAGCACATAAATGTATCATTTGGAATGCTCAGCATCAGCCCATCTCGACCGGAACCGAAAATATGTAGGGTATTTCATATCACGCGGAAGCCATTGTGAGCTTCATTATAAAATCGATAACTATGGATGCGTCGCGATGCATCATGCATATGATGGCTTCCTGAGCTCATAACACATAAATGTATCATTTGGAATGCTCAGCATCAGCCCATCTCGACCGGAACCGAAAATATGGAGAGTATTTCATATCACGCGAAACTGCGGAAGCCATTGTGAGCTACACTATAAAATCGATATCTCGGAATGCACCGCGATGCATCGTGCATATGATGGCTTCCTGCGTTCATAACACATAAATCTATCATTTGGAATGCTCAGCATCAGCCCATCTCGACCGGAACCGAAAATATGTAGGGTATTTCATATCACGCGAAACTGCGGAAGGCATTGTGAGCTACACTATAAAATCGATATCTCGGGATGCGCCGCGATGCATCATGCATGTGATGGCTTCCTGAGCTCATAGCACATAAGTGTATCATTTGGAATGCTCAGCATCAGCCCATCTCGACCGGAACCGAAAATATGTAGGGTATTTCATATCACGTGAAACTGCGGAAGCCATTATGAGCTACACCATAAAATCGATATCTCGGGATGCACCGCGATGCATCATGCATATCATGGCTTCATGAGCTCATAACACATAACTCTATCATTTGGAATGCTCAGCATCAGCCCATCTCGACCGGAACCGAAAATATGTAGGGTATTTCATATCACGCGGAAGCCATTGTGTGCTTCATTATAAAATCGATATCTCGGGATGCACCGCGATGCATCATGCATATGATGGCTTCCTGAGCTCATAGCACAAAAATGTATCATTTGGAATGCTCAGCATCAGCCCATCTCGACCGGAACCGAAAATATGTAGGGTATTTCATATCACGCGAAACTGCGGAAGCCATTGTGAGCTACACTATAAAATCGATATCTCGGGATGCACCGCGATGCATCATGCATATGATGGCTTCCTGAGCTCATAGCACATAACTTTATCATTTGGAATGCTCAGCATCAGCCCATCTCGACCGGAACCGAAAATATGTAGGGTATTTCATATCACGCGAAACTGCGGAAGCCATTGTAAGGGGCGTAACCGGTTGACCCGAGGTCCAACTGGTTTGAAGTGATTAGTGCAAATTAATTAACTGGTTGGGGTTAGTTAGTTAATAACTAAAAAATTGATTAGCTAGCTACAATTGGTTAATTACTTTTATTGCACTAGTTAATTGGTGGTTTAACTGGTTACAACCAATATTGAGTATGGGGATACAGCGGCATTAAATGTTGCTCATTCGAGGTCAAACTCGACCCATTCGGATATACATATTATTTGTGTCAGATGTCATCATTACTCTCTGGCAACCTGAGATACTTACTTACTTGTGAGGTGCTTTTAAGTGAGAGTGAGAGGACAAGCTGAGGGGGGGCGGAGGGGTCAACCGGTATGTGGTGTAGACAGATCTGGTCATGACTGCTAGCGATTCGGCATCCCTCAAGGACTTCTCGCCTACTGCTAGGGTGGCAGCTGCGTCCAGCCAGAGGGCCGGCGTCTCTACCCACGTGAGCCCGTGGATGCCCTGATGGACTCCTACCTCTACCAAGTCCTCGTACCAGCGAGCCTGACGTCGGCTGAGCTCCCTAGCTGGGGCGAAGAGCCACTGAAGGGGTTTGTGGTCTCCCATGAGCTTAAATGATGTAAAAATCAGATAATGTCTCCAAGTGACCGTGGTACAATGATGGATGGCACAAAGCTCCCGTTCCCCAGCGTGATAGTTCTGCTCTGCGCTGGAGAACTGCCGGCTTTCAAAGGCCAAGGGCTGCAAGCCTCGTCCCTGATCCTGCATGAGTACACCCCCTAGTGCTACTCCACTGGCATCTGTCTGTACGAAAAAGGGTCTGGAACCGTCTGCTGCGCCCTTTTGATCGGGTAGGGCCAAGGCTGGGGAGGAGATCAAAGCAGTTTTCAGCTATTTAAATGCTGCCTTTTCATTCTCGCCCCAGGTCCATTCCACACCGGATTTGGTGAGGCGGGTCAGTGGGTACGCGATGTCTGCGAAGTTCTGGATGTACCTTCGGTAGAAGCCACACATGCCCAGGAACTGTCGCACGTGTGTGACAGTTTCTAGGTCTGGCCAGTCGCGCACTGACGCAACCTTATCCCGCTGTGGGCGGCATCCATCCCGATCCACCACATGCCCTAGGAACCGGACTGCTCGTTTGCACAGTTTGACTTTCGACTTTTTAAGATAGACGGAATTCTTTCGACATGCCTCCAAGACCTGGCGGAGGTGGTCGAGGTGTACCTCATGGGCGCTCTTACCCGGAACCTCAGCTGAGAAAATCATGATGTCATCTACAAATACTCTGCAAAAGGGTAGGTGCCCGAGGTACTGTTGCATCATCCTTTGCCAGGTACTTGGGGAGTTTGACAATCCCATGGGCATGACCAACCACTCGTACGCTCCAAAGTGCGTAGTCATTGCGGTTTTCTCCACGTCCTCTGCTTTCATAGGAACCTGCCAAAATCCCCAAAGGGCATCCATCGTAGAGAAGACGGTAGCCCCTTGTAGGTCATCTAAGAGACTCTGTACATCCGGGAGGGGGTACTTATCCTTGATCGTGATCTCATTGATCTGTCTGTAGTCAATGACTAGACGCAACTCTTTGGGATTACTTGGTTTGGGGACCATCAGCACGGGGCAGCCCCACGGAGAGGCCGAGGGTCGTATGTACCCTTTGGCTAAGAGTTCATCTAGCTGTTGCCGGAGTTGCCGCAACTCCTCCTGCGACAACTTGTATCCTCGCCGGTGCAGGGCGTTCCCACTCCAATCTAGCCTGAGCCGGATGCCGGAGTTGCACGCGTTTGCAATAGATTATAGATTTTTCGACAATTTATCCACTCTGCCAAAGTCTGAGTTAGTGCCCGGGAAGACACGCAACTGCGAGTTCATCCGCGACCAACATCTTCTCTGGACAGACAGGTTGCGATTCCAACAAGCATCCAAATGCTTATACTTCAACGCTCCTGATGCGGCAACAACATCTGATGCTCAATCAAGAGCTACTGAGATGAACAATCGTTGCGGCACTGTAAACACACCAATCTGTCTCGATTTACCATGTGATCCATCTACAATCAGCACTCCATCACCCCACCACACACTTCCCTCCAAGACAACAACGACACGGACACCATCCAGATCGAAGCGGAGTAATGTAAACCTAGCGAATATTCCATGTATGGTGTGTAGCACCGCAGATGGTCCACCAAACAAAATGCTCGTGTGCGACACACGCTCATGTCTTGGGAGCCTGCATTTCAAATGTTGTTCCCCCCCACGAAAGCATTTGCCACGAGGAGACTGGTACTGCCCTAAATGTATACCAGAAGAGTAACTCCACAGCCAAGGTCATTTATTGTTGGCTCAAGCTTATCAGTTGACTCTTCAATATGCCGTCGCCAAAGAATTGTTCACGTTAGCATGCAAGGTCACTCCATTTATTATTCACAATTGTTGCAGACATGTTTCATTAGCCATTCTTAGTAATGATTATCAGCAAGGACATTCTAGTACGTGATTGATTGAAACCCATTAACACCACCACTACTACTTTGCATACGCGCACCGCTCCGCGCACTCATATACTCAATGCGATACCTACATACCCTCCGGCACGCTTTCACCGTGTGCACGTGCCTCAAAAGTCGCTGCCTACGAATGTTTTGCGGAAGCTCTAATGCCAAGTACATATAAAAGTGTAATTTGACTTCAGGGTACCATAGCCCTCTCTTTCCTGGGACATGTAGATCGAAACATGTGGCTTGTTACATATGTAACCCTAAGTTGTCCCCCAAAATACGGACCCAAATGTCAGCATGTAGTGCACCTTTCATCATGCATACTGCAAAGCCCCTCCCCAATAAGCCGACGGCGTGACCATCTAAGGATTTGCCATTTATTTAGGTGACTTGACGCAATGTATATTCAGGTGTCGACATGTCCCACAATGCATGCACGTTAGTCCACAAAGTAAAATGCAAGCAAAACCCTAACTTTTGGCAAGAGTTCTCAAAATCTCACTGCCCAACTGGATATTATTTGTTGTATAAGCCGACCAGGTGACCAACAACATTTGTAAAAGCGCTAAGAATGGGATTTGATCATCGACAAAAGTTTTATTCGACCCTGTGCATTTTGCATAACAAATAAATAGAAGCTGAAATTTCTGTACTTTCCTACATCGGTGCATGCATATAAGTGCTCCATAACTCGAGTTGTGACAAAAGATAAGCCGACAAAGTGACACTTTAAAAGCCATTATGTCCCAAAAAGCATTTCTAAGCATTTGGCACAAATTGCACAGGGGTCAAAATTCGTCCCATTTCATTGCATAAGGTACTAACGTTTTCCAGGACCGTAGGGCATGTTGATAAAGCTAGGGAAATTTCAAGGAAAAGTTCTCAAACTTATTATGCCTTACATAAGGACGAGATAAATGCCAAAAGACGAGAAGAATATAGGCTAAAAAGGCATACAGAAAAAATCTCGTGTGTATAGATTTTTTTGTTTAATGTGACTATATAAACTACTTAAAGAAATGAGTTGTACTTGTATATAAGAAACCATGGCTATGCAATCCAAACCTTCTTATGATGACACTCTCGTTCTCAAAAACATGATTAAGCACACGTTATGGAAAAACTCGAAAGAACCAATGACGTCCAACTTTTACAACGATACGAATGTTCAATTTATTGGAATTGAATCTTGTAAATCCTACAACGTTGGTCTCTTTGGAGGCAAAGTGAACAACATCATTGTGGTTGATTTGGACTCACACAAGTGGGATTTGAAAACACATCCTTGGGTGAAAAAGTTCGGACAAGCTCTTAGAAAGTTTGATACATACACTGTCAAAACATGTAGTGGAGGTTATCATTTGTATTTTTTGTATGACGATGACTTCGCCGACAAGAAGAATAGCTCGATAGGGATTGATGTGTTGAGCAATGGAACATACATTGTGGCACCTCATTCACACATATATAATATCAAAAAGAACATCATTCATAAGGATTACACCGGCCGTATACCACGACACATCCATCAAGCCGATACCCGAAGACTTAAAGCAATCCTTGTTTGAACACATTTACACATCCAACACACAAAAAAATGAAAAGACCGGAAAGTATGAAGTTAAACCTAAAAAGGAATTTGAATATGAAGGAGACGTGCATTACAACTTAAGCAATAAGAACATTGATAGTATATTGGACATGTTGCCTAACAATATCATCGATAATTTCGGAGATGTTTTCAAATTCACCACCGCCATGAAAGGATTGAACCAATATGACAAGTGGGATGCATTTTGCAAAACCAAACCTAACTATCACCAAGATACCAACAATCAAACTTGGAATTCATGTAAGCCCAGTGACGACTTTGATGCCATCGGGTGGCTCTTATCTAGGAATGAGAACATCATTAATTATCACAAAATGAAACCAACACCCAAGAATACCATCAAGCCACATGTGATTTGGAATCGGAAGTACCTTCAAAAAACTAGAGGTGAAGACATCTATGAGGTTGGTAAATCTTGCATAATGAAATCCAAACCCGGAACGTCCAAAACTACAAGTGTAAGGGACCATATCGCTCACAACAAACTGAAATTTATAGCCATAGTTTCGAGAGTAAGCTTGGGACAAACCATATATCAAACGTTTAATGAGAGCGGAGTTGAATGCAAATTTTACAAGAATGTAGAGGACATACAAAGGGGAGGAAATATCGTGATACAAGTTGATAGCCTTGCAAAATTGAGAAGATTAGACCTGAGTGGGTACACAATATTCATCGACGAGTTCAACTCGTTATTGAAGCACGTGATTGCTAGTGAGACATTAAACAATAAGCGGGTCGATTTGTGGGTTAGATTGAAACAAGTATTGAATGGTTGCAAGAACTACATAGCGATTGACGCGGACATTATCGTTCCATAATAACCTCGCTTGTATCATATCTATTCGCTTCCAAGCGAAGCCCTATCAGGTCAAGTAGGTACCTTGGGGTAATTTGCACGCCGGGGGGCTAAGGGGGGCGAGAAGAGCCTGCAAAACGTTTGCAGGAATTTCGGGGGTTAGTCATAGAGGTCCAGAGGGGGTCCTCGGTGTGGTGGGTGGGTGAGCAGATGGGCCGCTCTGGAGTGATTCCCTTGAGGTCTAAGGGCGTGCGAGGTACTCAAATGCACCACAGGACATCCCCAAGATTACCCGGAGGGGTGGGGGGTAGAGTGGTGGCAGAATAGTGGGGTGACAGCCCGTGGCTCGCACTCGTGGGAGGTCTACGCGACTAAGTCAAAACCGGTATCGATTTTCGGAAAAAACTCGACCGTCATCGACCCAACTTCAAAATCGGCATCCCCGGTAGGAGATCATCATAACTTATCTACTAAGCCCTGTGGAGGTCCAATCGACCCCCCTTGGGCCCTGGGGTGGCCGTAGACCCCTTGAAATTAAAGGTGACTGGCCCCCGATATCTCTATGACGGTTTGCCCTCCAATTCTGGAGGGAAGCCCAGGGGTAGTGATTCAGCTGCATTGTGCGAGCTGTAGCGTAGGCCCAATGGCCATATTTCGGTGCACAGGGGTCAAGTAGGTACCTTGGGGTAATTTGCACGCCGGGGGGCTAAGGGGGGCGAGAAGAGCCTGCAAAACGTTTGCAGGAATTTCGGGGGTTAGTCATAGAGGTCCAGAGGGTGTCAGGGTCATGACCGATGCGGACATATGTGTCATACATGTCATACGTGTCATACCTGTCAGACATGTCATACCATGTCATGTCATGTCATGTCGGTCGTGTCATATATTATTATGACAGTCGGTCGTGTCATATATTATTATGACAGTCGGTCGAGTCATATATTATTATGACAGTCGTCAGTACGGTCGACCATGACTGTACCTGTCGTCAGATGATAATGTCACATCATCTGTCATTATTCAAGGAAAGACTTGAATGACCCTGTCATCGAGAGTTCGTATGTCGAACTCGAAGATGGCAAAGCAAGATACATCTTGAAAGTACAAACAAGAACCATCTTGGCTTTAAGCATGTGCGGAACACGCATGCACAGTATGAACGAACTATTCGTTATCACAATACTGGTCGTTCAACCTACGTCTCGGGTTCACAACCCAATGGCGGTACTATCTATGATGATAGGAGACGTATGGTATAAGATGAGGAAGCGTTGGGCTTCAAGCAGATCTTCACTCAGAGACTGCACTCATCACCCGCTATTTCTTACACTCGCGTTGCTGTCCAACTTCGCAGTGTTAACTTGTATATTGATAATATATTCACGGCCTGTTTTATCTCGCCGTATCATATGGTATTCTCCTAAAACTCGTCAAGGCACGAAAAGAGAACTCAAGTGAGTGCAGCGTCAGAGATAGTATATATCATATTGTTCGCAGGTTTGCAGGTGGGCGCATAAGCGACAGCGCTCGCAGTGATATTGAATATCTGCAACTCGAATAATATACGCTTGATATCGTCAGCATAAGGATTGCGCGAGGAGATTTTTCATCGCGAACATATTCGCAGCTAACAGCATCCGCAGAGAAATCGTTTTGATTCTATAAGCGACAAGGTGTGCGCACAGTGTACAGAACGCATGCAAATGATGTCAAAATTCGCAGGAATGTCACAGTATGCGAGATGCAGATGCGCGAACGAAAAATGATCGTCAGCACATATGATTCACATCAACTGCGACTGGACGCATGAAATTTCGTTTAACAGCGCGCTCGCATTCGTTCATGCGACGTACATCAGCGATCATCAGTATGCGACGTATATCAGCAATCGATTTTCGCAAATGCTCGTATGACGATTTTAGCTCGTCAGCGCGATGTGCACTGATGTGATGCTCGTGTGCGCGATGTGCACGTCGGCGCGATGTCATGATTTCATCTGATGCAATGGACGCACATTTTTTAAGGCGCATGATTCCTAACGTGTCTTTATGCAGCGATACATATAAAATGTGTACGCGCGTCAGTATCCTCTGCAGAATGATTGTATACTTACAGGCATACTGTTGTGGACGCATGATCACCATACTGCTGTGGACGCATGATCAACATATTGCTGTGGACACATGATCGGCATACTGCTGTGAATGTATGATCACCATGCTGCATTAATTCACACTATGTTATGATGACTGCATCGATATCTCTAATGCTGATGATTAGAGTACAGCATTTCATACTTATCTGAAGTATAGTGTGCAAAATGTTTACTAGAGCATACACTAACTTACATCACATATTACTTGCAGCATCTGAGTATATGTACATCTTATACTGAATGACTGCCACACTGTAAGTTGTGCATGCATTGGGATAACAGATGTTCTATATGATCCAACTTGATCACGGTAACAGTTGGAATAGATGTGCACAAAGCATTCATTTGCAGTGCATGCTAACTATATTAGAACCCATACAGTATAAGGTGCCTGTTCAGTAATCTTAACACAGTAATTAGCTCAATATGACCCGGTGGAGTCGAGATACTCCTCGGACCACATATTGTTCTACTGTGGATTACTGAAAGGATATTCACCGGAGCTGTATGTGAAATATACCCAGCAACTCATTTTGTAAATGAGACTATCTTGGAATTACAATACTCCTAAGCTTAATATATCATGCTAGATGTATTCAGTGCATGGTATACTGATAATCCTGCATGATGAATTGTCTGGAAATGTTGTAATTAATGTCCAGAAGTTATCTTACTGCAAAGTGTGTAAAAGTTAACACACACACACACACACACACACTGACAAAAGTGCTAATCAGTAAGCACTGCATGCATGCACACACATTGCATTGTATGTATTAATATTCACTGATTCAAAGTGAATTGATTAACTTAAATATCTATCATGTATATGATAATGTAGATACCACTTTCCAAACACATGTGCGTGGAAAGTGTCAGCGATTGTGATAGATATGGGAACAGATAAATCAACATGCTGTAGGGCTGGATGGAGTTATCTCCAGACCCGAAGGCAAGATACTGCACCCATGCAACAGCTGGTAACTGTTGGGTGCAGTCCACTCGTCATTCCACATATCATCGCTGGAGCAACATCAAAAACTACATTGCATAATGATAATTGATTCAGATTTGATCAGTTCAAATGCATGTAACTCTCAGATCAGTATCTACATGACATCTGATAATAGTTTTTGAGGACAGCACACACATACAAATGTGTTGTGTCAAATTGCTGTGATTATATCAAGCAATGTCCAGATATGTTCTAAATAAGAAATATCATTTTGATAAATCTTAGAGCACAGACCTATGCTCAGAACAGATCATAGATTGACAAATATCACTAAAGTGGATGTTCCTAAATGGATGTTCCCACTTAAGTTGATAACTCTATATATCATCAGAATGTACATTTACTGCCATGGGTTTAAATCAGTAAAACCCAGAAATGCTGCCAACCTTAGATGTTGATATACAACATAATTTACTTATTTGCCATGAAATTTGTCATGTGCAAAAGTAAAGTTTATTGCAGTGATTCTGTACTTTACATTCCACACACACAGAGATATGTACATATATCAACATATATATATATATGTTGAAAAACAGCCAAAATCGGTAAAATTCTTTGGCGATTAATTTGAAAATTGAAAATTGGACCTTGTTTTATTTGATATTATGATTTTATACCTATTAAGGTATAAGGAAATCATAATGACACATGTCATATCTCGTGTAACACCCTAGATAATAGGTGTGGAATATGTGGGGGTGTACATATTGGCTGTAACAATAAATCGGTCAAAATGTTCTACGTGTAATCTTTTGAAAATTTGGGATTGATTTTTTTTGCTATAATGAATATTTAGCTATCAAATATCAATCCCTGAATGACATAACACGTGTAACACCCTATAACACCCTAAAATCTGAATGTGTGTGTCAGGGGGTGTGACGTACCTTCTGAACACCCTGTAACATTCAGTTTGGTATCAAAAGCAGTTTTGCTTAAAAACACTTGCAAAATATTTATACTGCTTATTTTTTTTTACCTATTTTAAGGTTACTGATACCATGTAACACCCTAATCATATTATTGGGTACATGGGCCGCTGTAACATGACATGCCCTAAAATGCTACTATAATTTCGATAAACTTCGTGTTTGGCATTAATATATCATGCTGTTTTCGACACAAACATGATAATATATAGGGCAACAACCCAAGAACTGTTGGACAACAACCCTAAAACTATATAAGCTGCTTTCTACAAGGACTGCAAGCTATAAGCTATAAGCTGTAAGCTATAAGCTGTAAGCTATAAGCTGTAAGCTATAAGCTAAGGTATATAAGCAACTGACTTGCCTATATGTTCACACTTCCTCAAGGAGGGAAGAAGGTGGATAGGATCACACACATATCCATTTTATATTCCGATTTGGTGATTCTGATGGATTGCTTTTGATAAAATCACTGCATCCACAAGTAACGTTGAAATCTGTACAACGTTAAATCCACCATCACTAACAAAGTGTAAACTCGGATGGGAAATTATATCCCAATGACTATAAGTTGACTCTTGCTCAGCATTTACATTCTCGAGTAAGTTTGGAATGCTGAACTATATACATAACATATAACCTGATACCATGCTTAATTGCATATCCTGGATCAGAAGATGATAGTTATATAATGTATATATATATATATATCCCACCTGATATACTTTGGCACTATAACCGTACATAAGAGTGGGAAGGACAAGTGCATCGCTGTAAGACTGGTTGATATAGTCCCAGTGCTGAAGGCAGAATTTGGCACCCGAATAACAGCTGATAACTGTTGGTGACCACCATGCAAGACCTTCTAAGCGTAACTCCTTTGTCCTAAGATGCAAGTGAATTGTTCATAATATGTTGACATCACATAAAAGCATTCTGATAAAAACCCTATATATTCATATGAGTTGTCATCACTACAATGACATGGGTTTTTGAATCGTCGAAATGAGTATAACTCCGATGAATTCATTAGTACAGAATAAGCTGTTGGGATTATTCCTCCGGCTGGATTGCAATCATTTACAATCCCTGTACATTCCGGTGACAAAATATTGCACTGGACTGATCACCACATTGGTATAATCTGTGATATATAAGTCGCCAGAGAAAGCATTGCAATCAGCACAATGCTGTCTAGACTCACAAAGATGAGTAACATATATTCTCAGATGTAATAAATAGAAGCACAATGTGACCTACGCTAAAATCGCGTATGCTCGGGCACTGTATTGTGACCTGCGCTAAGATCGTGTATGCATGGACACAACATGACTCGTGCCAATGACGTGGACATATTTTTTGCTACGACATCACATCTGAAATCAATAAATCACTCAGAGAGAAGGTGTTGACATCAGTATAGCACCATTATACATATAGTCATGAGGATTTTAAGGAAGACATAGTCTCTCCGATATTGACAAACATGGTACATATATATATATATATATATCCATGCTCTCTGATCATATATTGATATCCCACGGCATACGATGATGGTAATAGCAAGCCACTTCGCCGCTGGAGGGTAGTGTTGTATATATACAGCACATGCTTGGGCACTATATAACCCACGCTGATGACGTGGATTCGGGCTGCATCCCAATAACTGCAATGCACCTTCGGTGCAATGGGCTGCAACCCGAGAACTGCTATCCAGCTTCATAGAAAGCTTCCACGTCATCACATAGAGGTCGGACCTCTGTTGTATTTGAACGGCGCTTGACAACCGCCTAGCAATACACTTCCTTGAGGGGGGAAGATGATAAGCTAGAAATACAACTAAAAACCAAATAAATAATAAAGACAAATAATAAAACAAATATAAGTTGCATCATTGTTTTTGTTTTGGTAAGCCTGACTATATATAGTCAAACCATGCAGAACTCCATGAAGTTGACACATAAATGTATCAAACATTTCTCAGGTCATCAGCCATGACATACATATGAGCTTGTTTTTGAAGACCTAGACATTGTATACATCCAGTCTAACATGTATCCAAACAAGAATTGTATATTGACACGGTGCAAGCACTATAGCCTCTGCCACCGATGATCATTAAAAAGGGCAACCATTCTTGATATTTCATACATATCATCTGATTGTATCATTAAAGGTGTCAAGAGTACTCAATGCAATATGCAGGCTACAGCCTGAGTACAACACCTAGAAAGGTCAAAGCCACTGAGCTAACCAATGTAGCATAAATGCTAGCTGCCTTTAAGGCTATACAATAAGCCTATTGCCCTTATGTCTTGATATGTATCCGTGCATTGGCATCTCTTTGAGGTAATTATGCCTACTGAATGAGCCATACCAACCATCTTGTCTTCATTAATCATTACATATCTGATCATATCGCCATTGAGCAATGCCTATTCTGTGAGATTATATATCACGAGGCATTTCATTAGTGCACATTAAACAATTGTAGTGCAGCAAAGATCATCAGCTCTTTATCATACCAAAAGGTAGAGTTGTTGTCAAAAGTATTGATTTTTCAAACACCATTTCTCAGAGGTCTATTCATCATGAAAGACAGAGTCTGTGCAATCATGGCTATTCAGCCTCCGACATAGCTGACATAGCTATTTAGCTTATGACCCAACCGTTGTTAAGCAGCCTCCACGCTATATGGCTGAAAGATGGCAAGCGATCTCTTCGGTCATTCTTGGGCATAGAGCAATCAAGCACAGCCAATCCAGGATGTTTATCCCAAAATTCTCTAAGAATTACTCATATTTTCCATGTGTCATATGAAAACAGCTAATATACCGCCCTATGATGGGAGTCATCTCCTTCAGCGAGGGGAAGTGGTTATGCTGTAAAGTTGACCAATCTGATCATCACAAAAGTAACAGATTGAGAAAATCGATTGAAACTTGTATTGAAATAAATTCCTTACAATAAGGTATTGCACCTAAGGGAATAAAGGTTTATCGTCTGAAATAGAAAAAGAGTTTTACATTGACTCTAGTTCCTGAATCCAGAATCGCATAAAAAATATGTTATATCCTGTACATATAGAAAGTACATTAGATTCAGATTCTGAGCATACAAATGGACTTGAATGCACTCGAGTTTGTATTGAGTTGCAATTGTCCGAAGTTTTTATTCTGACATCACTACTTACTTGTAAAATAGCATACAATGGTATAAACCATCCACATATAGATTGACACCATATTTGTAATTTCATATCATTTTGGCACATAAGACAAGCATGCTTCATTAAGAAATGAAGACTCTTCGAAAGTTCATTCTGGAATGTTTAGAAATTTGTTGCCTCATCCATTAGGCCACGAAGTCTTGGAAAACCCGCAATCTGTATACGGTTTCCAAGCGCAGTTCATCCTCATTCTGAAAAGTGACAGAAATTTTATAGTCATAAAACAAGTCACAATTCTATCGGATTGAAATGACACATTCATCATTCATACTTCTTTATCATAACAAGTCTCTGAATAGTGTTTGCCCAAAAATAAAATGGGCACCATTGAGATAAGTGATCATGTGCTGAAGAATATACACATATCACTAGGCAATGCCATGTTTTATTCATAATGAAATGACATGTCAGCCATCCATCAACTACGAAAATACAACTCGTAATAAGTTGTTGTCATTACGGACACTTCTTGATTGACTCTCCATTAGCTTCGATACCAAAGTTAACTTCGGTAACTCTCCATCACTGATTTCTTTGTTCATCATGAAAATCATTTTCCAGAACATTGTCTAAGTTGGGCACACTATAGTGACCCTGAACTGACAATGTATGTGGGCTGCAACCCAACGACTGCATTTGACATCATCTGGCATTTGCCACATTCAAAAACGTCAGGCATATTGCCAATATGACGTACAGAGAATCAATGTTCAGATTTGACATTGATTGACATTGTTACCTCTAAAGCATTCGATGAGTAATCTCAGTCTGATTCTCTATCAAACCATTTTTCACATAACATAATGATTGAATAACATCCTCCATCACCATCTGATTGGTTTGATACAAGAGTATAGATTCATTCATTTTTCATACAGCTGCCACAAATTGATTTACATCATTGTGATTTTGCTTGGAAAATTAAAAATCTTATCAAAAGTTCCAGCATCTGTGTATAGCAGCCATAAAGTTGATGACACGGTACATCATGCCGATTGAAACATCAAATGAAGTCTTATTTGACTTACTGACACATAAAGTTCATTATGAAGAAATCATAGATACATATTTCTCCGGCTCTATCATATTATATGAAGGGCACTGACATAGGAGAACGATGGTTTTTCAAATGTGAATAAGCTATATTGTAAGCTTACGACCATCACTTTGACGTCAACAGCCTGAGATGCTGATTGTCGAAATTCAAGAGTTGAAGGATTCGATGAATCAACCTTGATACATGTATTTTGATTGATAAATTGTTGATCCATGGTTTCTCCCCAAATCTAGAGAAGCTGGCACACAAGTTGTTGCCAATGTCTTAAGGAAAGCATCTGAGCAAAGGATTGCTAGTTGTGCCATCAGGCATCGAATTCCATAACAGCAAAGCCGAGTGAGTAAATCCGCCACTCTAGCTATTTGCCCATCATTCCTTCCAGGTTCATGACAAGAGACAATTCATCAAAGTCATACACCAATGCATAAGTCACATGCATGGTTGCACAGTTTGTATCCGAATGCCATTCCATCAAGGTTAAGCATCTTGAGAGTAACTCTGGCCAACCAAAAGCCTTCCTGTCTTCGGATATCTTGAGCATTCTCATTTCCAGCTCCATTATGGACTAGGAAGCATCATGACTGTGCCCCGCCAGGACGCTAATCCTCAAAGCCGCACACTTGAGGCGAGCCTTATGAGACAGTGACCTTTGGCTTGTGGGGCGTCAACCCCTTATCAAATCCTGAACACTTGTTAACACCTGGATAAATTTATCATGATGCAACTTAAGTGGGATTATAAGTTCCACATAATCATATTGTCTACGTATGCTGAAGGCATAACTGCCGCATATGATCACAATAGGTCGCAGCTTCTATAACATTGTGGCTTCTGAGTCAAAAGCTGATAGCCAATGACTTTTGCCAATAATTGCCGAGCAAATAATAATCAGGCCGTGGAAACATATACCCAAGAGGTTTTCGTCCATCGGTCATATATATATATATCAGGGCTGCATCCCAAGAACTGCGATGCACCTTCGGTGCAATGGGCTGCAACCCGAGAACTGCAGGGTTATATCCCTAACATTTTTACCCTGCATCAAATTGATATGACAGGAGCAGGAATTGATCCTTCCTTGCTAAGGTGTAGTGAGCCTTGTACAAATCATACCCTTACACAGATACGCATATGCGGGTACCAATATCTGTGAAAAACTGCTAATGCTACCTTTGCCAAGACCGTGGTTTGTCATCGGATTTAGTGGCCAGTCATCCGAAGCTACCGGAGATATCGACTGAGGTAGACGGAGTTGTGATCCTAAGTTGTGCTTGACAAACATAACTAAAGAAATTTCACATTAGTACGTGGCGAATCCATTCTCACTCATCGCGATAGATGTTCGTCAAAGCGCGCGTACCGGACCAAATATTGAGGAGTTGAGCAGACCGGGTAAAGGATTATAAGTCCAATCCCGTTAAGCAGGGCCACTCCGTTTGCATTAAAAACAAGCCCCAAAAATCGGGCTCCCCGTTGCCGCCTATGATCCTCCAAAGTAGCTTAAGGAGGGGAGGAAGGGTTGGGTGCACTATATATAACTGTGGAAACATGTACCCAAGGGTTTTCGTCGATCAGTCATATATATAAGGCCGAGAATCGTGCGATTATAAATCGTTAAATCGTGGGATCATCGTTCGCAAAGAACGACGGCTAGCGCAAATAATCCGTAACGTAGACTTCGGATGCTTTGAATCGTCACTCTGACGCACGATACGTGTGGATCAATCAGTAATCCAGCGTCAATCTGCATCACGAAACGCAATTCATTGAACCTTGAAACGTCACTCTGAAATACGATACGATTTCCAGAAAGGGGGCTACATCCTAAGAACTGTAAGGTGAGGGACTAAAGTGGACTCAGTTCCCCCCAATAACCTAAAAACACCATGAGGGACGCCTCAAATCGGTGTAAGAAGACTGGTACCAGCAAGAAGCAACAACAACAAAGACATCATAGACATATACAAAGGTATGCCCGTTGTGAGGTCACAACTCTTTTAAGAGGGGAGATCTGTCAGGGTCATGACCGATGACATATGTGTCATACATGTCATACGTGTCATACCTGTCAGACATGTCATACCATGTCATGTCATGTCATGTCGGTCGTGTCATATATTATTATGACAGTCGGTCGTGTCATATATTATTATGACAGTCGGTCGTGTCATATATTATTATGACAGTCGGTCGAGTCATATATTATTATGACAGTCGTCAGTACGGTCGACCATGACTGTACCTGTCGCCAGATGATAATGTCACATCATCTGTCATTATTCAAGGAAAGACTTGAATGACCCTGTCATCGAGAGTTCGTATGTCGAACTCGAAGATGGCAAAGCAAGATACATCTTGAAAGTACAAACAAGAACCATCTTGGCTTTAAGCATGTGCGGAACACGCATGCACAGTATGAACGAACTATTCGTTATCAGCACAATACTGGTCGTTCAACCTACGTCTCGGGTTCACAACCCAATGGCGGTACTATCTATGATGATAGGAGACGTATGGTATAAGATGAGGAAGCGTTGGGCTTCAAGCAGATCTTCACTCAGAGACTGCACTCATCACCCGCTATTTCTTACACTCGCGTTGCGGCTGTCCAACTTCGCAGTGTTAACTTGTATATTGATAATATATTCACGGCCTGTTTTATCTCGCCGTATCAGAGGGGGTCCTCGGTGTGGTGGGTGGGTGAGCAGATGGGCCGCTCTGGAGTGATTCCCTTGAGGTCTAAGGGCGTGCGAGGTACTCAAATGCACCACAGGACATCCCCAAGATTACCCGGAGGGGTGGGGGGTAGAGTGGTGGCAGAATAGTGGGGTGACAGCCCGTGGCTCGCACTCGTGGGAGGTCTACGCGACTAAGTCAAAAACGGTATCGATTTTCGGAAAAAACTCGACCGTCATAGAGTTAAGTAAGTAAATAAGTAAGGTAGTTTGCTTTGGTCTTAAAACATAAAGAGCAGAGGTCAGGTTGTAATGATATGTAACAAGTTCCAGCGCAGGAGATGCCAACTGTTCCGTAAGGAACATTGATTTCGCCCATTCGCATTGCATGCTGCGAATTAGGCACCAAAGTTTCGATATTCTTCTTAGACAAGCATGTCTGCTCAGGTTTATTCCGTGATCATTCCGCAGGGAGTAGTTCCAGGGCAACGGTTTACAGTGATCGTGAACGGTGCCCCAAAAGAGTGCATATGCCCACCTAATATGCGATCCGGTCAAGAGCTCTCTGTTCCCGTCACTGAATGGTCTGCTGTTTCTAACTCTCATAGTGAGGAATGTCATTCCTTAAGGACTGGCGAACGAGCTGAATGGCCTTTTCCCATCTTGGGTGTGTACTGCAGCTCTTGAAATCCCATCCACTGTACCGTGGACGCGCTTGGTCAGCACATTTTCCAGAACCTTGGTGAAAGCTTTTTATCAATAGTAATAACCGTATCCGCTTCTTCCAGACGTTTAAATTTCTGTGTGAGAATCCCTTTCTTTTCAACCGCTGGCGAATCCGCGGGCAAACTCTCTTTGGGATCCCTCCAGCAGTCGAAAGCAGGGAGGTATCGAAGGAAATGTGTTCAGGAACGGACACCTATGAGGCTTGCGTTAAGACTATTTAATCGCCTTGCGCAGGATGCTTTAACTACAGGACTCCCGAGGGAAAGTGCATATGGTGCCCGGGGTTCTTCCCGCAGGCTGTCAACGGGTATTGCCCGGACCTCAAGCGTGTTTGCGACTTCGTTTGCCGCATTGTGAGTTAGCCGCTTACTGGTCGGCTTGTCGAAATGCCTTCCGCTGCCTTAATTATCCCTCATTATTTCAGAAGCTTTACGCTGGCCCGCGCAGCGTTTACTCTCCGCCGATCCATGTCGTAGTGCAGAGAGTTGGTCAGCATCTATCTTCTGATACGGGGCGCTTGCTGCCATGTTTCCAGCTTGCAGACTTCCTCATAAACTGTCATTTGAGAGTCAAAAGCGTTGCGCACATCGTCCCCATAAATTTGCCAGGAGCTTCCCCTAACCACTGTGATGCATCCTGCCAGCAGCTCCCCCAACCAATAAGCTGCAACCTGACAACACGTTCCCACCGACTGAGCCGTAACCTGCCGGAAGTTCCGCCAACCACTGAGCTGCAGCCTACGTGCAGTTCCCCATCTTACGTCCCTCCCCGCGTTGCAATTCTACCACCCCCCCAGAGCGCCCGTGTTGTTCTGCCAAGAGGTGTTGGTCGTACTTCGGCCGAGATCCCAAACCAAACGCCCTCTTCTCCGTCCCGCACACATGGCTATACTGATCCTCCTGCGGGGCGCTGCTTCCCAGGCCGTTCTGTTTGCTGTCGACCATCCACACGTTGGAAGTGAATGAAGAGCCACTTTATCCAAACAACCCGTGTTTCATGCATGTCCTGGGCACCGGACCTAAAGGCTGTCTGCTATGCATGGTGTGCTCCGCTCATTCCACCACATATCGAGCGTGACCACCTCCTTCGCATCTTCTGAGAATGAAATCTCTTTGAAAGAGCCCGTCAGAAAGGGCTCGAATTTCCCACCGTGGAGGAGGGTTTCTGCCCAGTTCCTTCGAAACACTGCTGTGTGTCAGAAATGTGTCTGTATTCGAAGGTGCTTCAGCTTGGAGGTTGCTGTGCGGCCGAAGACCCTGTCGGCGAGCTCGCATCTGGGGTTGAGTATTGGAGGTGTGGGGGCATCCGAGCCGTGGAGTTACGGGGGCATGCGAGATGCGGAGAGGAGGGTTATCCGAGGCGTGTCACACCGAACAGGACTCTTGAGTGGTTTTTTGCTTGCACTGCTCGTCTTCATAAGCACTCGCCTCAGGTAATTTCAAAGGGCGGCAAACACAGTTCTTGAGCTTGGGTACCCGAACCCAAATTGTCAATGCCCGAACCCAAATCGTTAATGCCCAAACCCAAATTGTCCAGCAGACTTATGTTCGTCGAGGGCGGGGCGGGCGGAGCGAGGGCAGGCGCTTTGTGTTTGCACAGAGGCCTCGCCCTTACCAGTCCACCCGATCATCATGTGCTTCTCTGTGGTGCAGCGCCGGCACATCATGAGGAAATATGGTCTTACCCCTTATTCCCCCTGAACGCACAAGGGTCCCACAGCTGGACGTGCCTTACTGGTGTGCTAGACTTTTATCCCGAAACCAGCTTCGGCTGCGCTACTGGTGCATACTACACCGATCCTGTTACACCAAGGCACGATTCAGGATTCCCATAACAGGTCAAGGCAAACCTTATACAATATATGTGGAGGTCACGGCAACACATCATTAGGGTTGTGATGCGCGTCGGGAGGGCTTGGAAGAAGGAATTTTGGGGTGTGAAGTGCGTGTGGGAGGGCTTGGAGTCCAAGGCATAGATTCTCTAGGGTATGTGATAGAGGTGTTGGCGGCCTGCGGATCAAGGCACTGAATTTTAGGGTTTGCAAAGCATTTTAGGAGGTCTAGGCGTTGTGGCAATAGGGTGTGCGTGTGTATGTGACGCGGGTGGGAGGGCTTGGTAGGTGATTTAGATGTGGATTCGATAGATAGAGTGTCACACTATTTGACGTTTTACCTGGCTGCTTGATCAAATGATCTTTGATGTTGCTGTCAGATTTCAACCCACGTCCCCATCAGATCTGTATGGTTTCTCCTGCTATGCCTTGTACGCAACCCTGTTTAAGAGTTTTCCTAGGGTTGTGGAAATATGTAGACATGAGCGTGCGCTACACCGTGGTACTCAGTAGAGCTTACACATTCCAGCAGTGGGAGTACTTGTTGTGGTGCACAAAGGTGGAGTGCTTGTTGTGGTGCACAAAGGTGTGCATGGAGGGAACGGAGGAAGTTTCCTTGTGCTGTGACGTTCTTTGGAGGAGGAGGAATATATCGTTGTTGATTGGCTTGGTACACAGGAATTGGGGAATATCCTCTCTGCCATAAGGAGACGCTCAATGGCTTATGCGTTCCTTGCAGCGCAGTTCAGGTCTGGCAATGCCCAGCATGCTCCACACCCAACACATCCCACGCCATCCAAGGAGAAGGGACCTCACAAGCAGAGCATCAAGATATTCAGTGCTGCCCTCCTGTATCTCCCTGTGTTTGAAATATCGAAGACGAAATCGCATGGGTTCCTTTTCGACGAAGTTCCAGGATAGATTCTGCCATGTTGCTCTCCATTGTGAATTCTGCATTTTGCACATTAACACTGGTCACAAGTGGTGCCCATAGACAGAGGATAACAAAGTTATTCGAGAAAATCTGCACGCATGGGGGCTGCACCAACTTGCACTAGCCTCTCCACTCCCCAAACCAATTCATATCAAGATGATTTTCGGAGTGAATCAAGTTGACAGACAACAAAGCAGAAATTCTCGAAAGAGGAACGAGAAGTCAACGGGACCAGGTTTGTTAAATCAGATCGCAGAGTAGTTTTAAAGGTGTCTCGATTAGTGGGTCAAGTTTTCTTTCCTTGACCAGCTAGATGGAGAGAAACTTTTTTTGTTTTTTTCTTGGATCAAGAAAGCGATCGAGACTGTTTTTAAGTTTTTTTTATGGATCAAGAAAGCTATCGAGACTCTTATAGTTTCACTTTTGCTCAAGTCCTCATTTGCCAAAGGCAGAGGCATTGCAATACTTTTCATTGAATGTTTCCCCCCACTATTTAGCTTATCCTTGGACCGACTCCTTTGGCACCACGTAGCCACAGAAGATTGGTTGCACTATGCACCCACACTTATGTAAAGAATCACGGAGCGACATGTGTCATTCTGTCTGTAATGCAGGAAGAGTCACGGAATGTGGTATATGAAACTGGTAAAAATCCGTTGCACTCCAATTCAAACCTTTTACTTTTGATCAAATGCTCATTTGCCATTGAACAAAGATGATGCTAATGCGAGGTGCGCTAGAAAAAAGGCAGTGAACCCTCGTCACCGTGACCATGTCAACCGCCCAAAATAGTCCATTTCCTTGTCCCTCATCGTCGTCTATCGATGTAGGCCTGCATTGCTGAGGAGTTCTGAGACCAGCCTCCGAAAAAGCACACCTTCTCCAATGCCGCACCCACTGCACGAGCACAAGTAGTAGCACCCTTACGAGTGCCTTGTGCAGAGAAGTGTCCCCCCTCCGGCGGGTGACACCCCAGTGCCAGGCCGATCCACTGCTGGATTGGGGTGTCCGCTGTTACCCATTAGGTGCAAGTAGCAGCTCGGTGGATCCAACGCATAGCTCGCCCACACCGAGGCAGGCTGTTGTACCCAGTGCTCTAGCGACTCCTTAAGCTGTTGTACTCCTTTCCACGGGATGCTCAGGCGTTTCTTCAACGACTAATGCCAACCCCCTTTCGCCCCCAACAATACGGCTGATAGCTCGTCCTCCGCCGAGCTCATGCTAGCTCTTAGCATGGCTGTGCCTTTCTCCGCACGTCCAAAGGTCACAAAGGTAAACAAAACGTAGATGTAGGCCCGCGACAGCCACAGTTCTTGTGCTGAAATCGGCGGATGCGGCGTCCACACGTGTTCCGCCGGCAGCCAAGACCCTTGTGTGTCCAGTTCCTCCTTCTCCAGAGTCAATTCGTTATGAATGGAAGCCATATCATTCATACTCTTGTCACAGCTCTGCCCTTCGCTGGTCTGGGCAAATCCAAGTCCTCCTGGTAGTTGTCGATTGCCGACAAGTGCGGCTGCCTCGATCCTGTTTTGATGCCTCCCCTGTCGCGCAAAGAGGCAATGTACAACAACACAATATCGCTTCCGTCCCCGGCAGCCATGGCCGCACTTCCTGCACACAGAACGGCACCTAGCGCTGCACTTTCTGACCATTATTGTTCTTGCTTGAGTCATGTAGTGCCGACTGCTGCATCTGCACGCCCAGCTCCGCGAGCACAGAGTTCCGCAGCTCCGACTCCCTAACATCTATGAAGAGCACGGGAAATAAAATCCTCTGTTTGCAGTGTCTCATGCACGCCGCTCACGATAGTGTCTGGCTCCGGCATCTTCGCGCCAGTCACGTTAGAAACATGCGCGCCCGGCTTCGCTATCCTCTCGCTCGTCACATTAGAAATATTTGTGTCCAACGTCGTCATCAAGTGTTCGTCGTTGAGAAGTCTGAAGATCTCCTCGGCCAAGTCCACCGTCTTGTCGTCCCCGTCATTGTACATCACAAAGGCCTTGCCCTCCTCGGTGTAGGGTTGCAATACTCATGGCTTATAGGCGTCGCCGTCCTCCCAGTACACCTCGATCCGCATACCTGCAGGCACACCCAACATCCTCTTACATGCCGATGTCCTCATGTAGTCCTCCGCCATGCAGTAGCTCACAGGGAGGCGGGGATGCTGAACATGACGGCATCGTCTTACATGCCGATGTCCTCATGCTGTCCTCCGCCATGCAGTAGCTCACAGGGAGGCGGGGATGCTGAACATGACGGCATGCCACTCGGAGGGCCCGAGCTGATCCTCCCAGTGATCCTCCCAGCCTGCTTGGAGTAACAAGGTATCTTCGCCTCGGCATGATGACCACCTACGTTTCGCTATTTCCCCATCCTCTCGCAACTTCTACACCACCTCGTTGAGGGGCGCCCAGGGTGGATTTACCAGCTGATCTCCCCCCTGCCATTTGTACGCCACTGAGTCCACACCCTCATAGGGGTCCTTCCACACTGCGTAGTACCTCGGAAGCTGTGCCGAGATCTCCGAAGCAAAGCATTCGTCTGTGTGAGGACCCCACTGCTGGTTTGCCCACTCCGATCAGCATCGATTCATTCGCCTGTCGTTTAAGTCTTCGCTCCTCAACAGCTCATCTGCCCACACATTTGCTACGCTGCGGAAGTAGTTCGCCTGCAGCTCGCTGGGGTGCAAGTCTAACAGCCTCCAAAGGCGTCTCATCCTGCGCATCAGGTCGGGTTTCCGGATATGAAGTGAGACAGCATTATCACCACCGCCCGGATGTCGCAGTAGAGGCGTAGGACCTTGCCCTAGAGCTCTCGTAAGAATGCTTGCACCGTCTTGTACACTGCCTCGAGCTCGATGCGAGTGACGTGCAGGCTCCTCATTCCGCCTGGCTAGAAGCCTCTCGCCGGCTCCTTTAGGTTCAGCACGTCGCCCCTGGCTTGCAAGGAAGCATCGGTGTGGATCGTTGCCTGTGTCAAACACCTCCAGATCTTGAGTCCGTTCTACTGGCTCATCACCGGCAGCCTGGCCCACCACTCAATGTCTGACCGGGACGTCTCGTTCAGCTTTACCTTCGCTCCCCAGCTGCGCTTGCCTGCCAGCACAAAGCAGATTTCTTGGAGATACAACCTGACCACCGGCATCGCCAGATACACTCGTAAACCCGTATTCGTTGCCGAGCATCTCTCCGGCAGCCACTTCCAATTCCAAGCATGAAGTGTTGAAAGTGCTGGTCGATTCCCAGCGCGTGAAAACCGTCCTGCATATCGAAACTGAAGTACCAATAATTTGGCTCCGCCATTCGCCTCCGTTCTTTAGAGTTTCCATCTTCACCATCGACTTCACATTGTACAAGGTCAGCCATCAGAATTCCGGCACCAGTCGCCACTTGTTCGTACCCGGCTTCGGGACCAAAATCATGCGCAAAATATGTGATCGTTTGTCGCTCACGCCCAGGATCTGCTCTTCAGCACCCTCTGCTCCTTCGCGTCTTGTCATCGCTGCTGTTGCTCCTCCGCGTCGTGCAACGAGACACCGTGATCGAACACAGGTGGCGTCCCGTGCCTCCACTTGATTTTCACTCCACGTGTAATCCACGAGAAAACCTCTGAACTATCACCTCTGCGCGCCACGCTCCCTTCTGCTCTCTCCCTTGTTCTTGGAGTCACCAGCATGCAGCCTCTCCGCCATCAACGATTACTACGAGGACATGGTGTAAAACAATTCCACGAAGGGTAGCATTGTGTCACACACAGAAAAGGCCATGAGCGCTTTACACGCGGCAGCAGTGGAGCGCTGCAGTGACATCAAGACGGCAAGAACCTAGTTGTGGACCGGGCATGTGCACTCGGTGATCCCGTGGGCTCTGATAGCAGAGGTCTACGGGCGTCTTAAGGACTAGCACCTGCTTGGTATTCGCCTTCATCACTTTCGGCCAGCCAAAGACTGAGGTGTTGCTGCACACGGTGGACGCCGCAGCCTCCCTTTCAGAGGTCGCAGTGGTCCTACGGAATGAGAAAGGACATGGGCATCGATGACTCAAGCGGAGGCTTGTGATTTCGGCAGCCAGGATGACGGGCTTAGGTGGGGTCACGAACGAGACTCGGCGTGCAGATGGGTTATCACAACAACAGGCTGTGGGCTTCTGAGAGCTTCCACGAGACCAGCGGTTAAGGCCCACCAAGATGGTTCACGGATCTGTATGTGGAAGGCGCTTGGCTCCCCTCCAGAGGGTTGACACTTCTCAGGTCACATCGCCCGGAAAGGGGCAACAACGTGTGCCTGTGCAGTTGGGACACTCCATTTCTTTTGCCCTTCACATCTCATTGCCAACAGGCACATTGCATAGCATTTCATTAAAAATAGCTTTCTTCTTACCTGCTTTTAGGTGTGTGAGAGAAAATCTCTTAATTGGAATGTCTTTACTAGGCTGATTCACAGCTTCACATGCTTTCTAGGCTGATGCGCAGCTCCTAAGGCAAAATATTTAGAGTCTTCTGGTTTGAGTGGGTAGGGAAGGCAAAGGAACAGAGCTGCGGATTTCCGTTGTCGGAACTCCTAAATACTGTTGTGTGTAAAGCCTTCAGATCTAACTCAGCTGCTGATTTGATCTAACGGCTCAGGAAACCCTGATCGATCTACCGGCACAGAAACCTCTAAAATTCTGCAGGCTCCAATTTAACCGTTTCTTTTGCTCTTCACATCTCATTGCCATGTAACAGAGATCATCAGGCACACTGCTCTGTGCCAGGCTGCCGCTGCTGCTGCTGCCGCCATCTCGGAGTGGTCCACCCGAAGTACTTCTCCATGTGCTCGTCGGGAACAGCTGCCGGGTCAATGTAGGAGTGGATGGCAGAGGACAGCTGAGACCAGCCGCCCAGGAAGCAGCACTTCTCAAGCGCCGCGCCCACAGCCCTGGCACAGGTACAAGCCCCCTTGCGGGTGCTGTGGCCAGAGAAGTGTCCCCCTTCCGGAGGGACACACCCCAGCCTCCCCAATGCCAACTGCACCCAGCCATTAGCTTGCGCCGACTGGAGCTTTCCTTGCTCCCACGGCAGCCTCCAGTAGCTGCCCTGCACCTCCGAGCCCGTCACCGGGCGATGCCCCCAACAGGCATCCCGCACCTGCTGCCAGTGCTGCAGGAGCTGCACAAGCCCCGCCACCCCCGCTGCGGGGATGGTGAGCCTCCTCCTGAGGCGCACGTGCCCCCTGCCTTTCTCCTTGTGGAGAACCACGGAGATGTCATCACCTGTGATGCTGATGTGCTCCCTGCGCATGGAGACGCCCGTCTCCGGCCGGCCGAAGGTGACAAAGGCGAACACCGCGTAGGTGCACGCCCTGAGCAGCTCCGTAGCTGCCCGGCCCACCGGCTCAAGCCCCAGCCCATGCTCATGCACCGCCGAGACATGTCTGGCAGGCAGCCAGGTCCGCACCGTCTGCTCCTCACCCGCGGCTTCAGCCGCCTGCACCTAGAGGCAGGACATGCCCTTCACCGCCCTGGAGACCGCCCGGCCTTTTGCAGGCCCGGGGGACCCCATGTCCTCGTGGTAGTTGTTGATGGCGGACAGGTAGGGCTGCATGTTGGACGCCTGCACCGTGCCCTTGTCCAGCATGTGGGCAATGTACAGCCTCACCGTGGCCCCCGTTGCCGGAAGCCACTGCCTGCTCTCCGCCTCACAGAACGCCATGAAGGTTGCCCACCGTTTTATCGCTCAAAGCTGCCCCTGCATCTGCACTGCCAGCTCAGTGAGGGAGCTGTCCCCCAGATCCCCTCTCCAGCGCTCCTGAAGCGCCGCATCCCAGCCAGCCACCTCCTGCACAGCTGCCGGGAGCACCTCATACCTCTCCTTGCTCATGTCCAGGTCCTCCTTGTCACCGTCCTCGTAGGCAATGTGGGTTAGGACGTCAGGCCCCGTGACACCCACGGTGCCGGTGTACCCTAGCCCAGCAGCCCCCAAAATAGCGAGTTTTTCCACCTTGCTGAAGCCAAAAAAGTTTTTTTCCATTTCCAAAATCACGGCACACCTAAGAAGTTGTGCGGGGTGGTCCCAAAACTTCTAAAACATGCGTTCCGTACCCGCAATAGTGCCCGCGGGCCCCAAACAGGCCCAACAGGCCCCAAAACAGAGGTTTCCACCCGTTTTTTGTCGAAAACATATTTTTTTTCAAAAAAATCGAAATGGCAGTATGTCTTAGAATTCGTCCGGTAAGGGGCGGTGTATCATAAAACATGCGGTTTTTCAATTATAAATGTGACAACTCTGTGACGCATTAGCCTCGTGCGACTGCTCGGCATCATCCAGGGGCCCGTACACCCTCCTTTCCGCCAGCAGCCAGCTCCGTCCGCGGAGCCTGCTCGGCCGCCCGCCTCCCATCCTGCAGGTAATGGCTCACCGGGAGGCGGAGATGCGGAACATGATGCCGTCCCAGCTTGAGGCCCCGAGTAGCTCGGACCCTCCCAGCCGGCTGGGAGTAAAGAGGTCCCTGCTCCGGGGCAGGATCACCACCTCGTCGGCCATGGCCTCCAGCTGCTGGAACCACATGTGCCCCGGCCAGTAGGGCGCCACTACCGTAGCGGCGCGCCTCCCCCCCCGCAGCTTGTGCGCCACCTCGTCGAGGAGGGACCACGGGGGGTTGACCCAATTGACCTCTCCTAGCCAGGAAAAGGCCAAAGAGTCCACGCCCTCGCACCCCGGGTCGTGCCAATGTGCGTAGTAGCGCGGCAGCTGGGCGGAGAGCTCTGAGGTGAAGCAGTCCACGGTGTGCCGGTGCCATTCCCGCTCCGCCCACTGAAACCACCTGCGGTTCAGCCGCCAGTCGTCCAGGTCCCGGTCCCGAGATAAGCGGTAGGCCCACTCGTTTGCCTCGTGTAAATAATTGAGAAATTTATTTCTCAATTATTTTGGAAGTACGGGGGAGAAAATTTCTGCTTGCAAAAAATGAGCCCGAGGCTCGACGAGGACATGTGAATTTTTTGCGGATTTTTCCCGAGGTTTTCTCAAGGCAGAGCCGAGGAATCCGCGGGGTCGACTTCTCTGTGTTCTGATTGGCTACGGTGTCACGGGGGAGCCGTGACAGTCGAGTCAGATCTGTGTTCAGGCAGAGCCGGAACACAAAGGTGCTTTCTGATTGGTTGAGCGAGATCTGTGTTCATGCGGAGCATGCAACACAGATGTGCAGTTTGCAAGGCTTGTGTCGCTTGGGCGGAGCCCGTGAAGATGAAGAGACTTTTGGAGCTTTTGAAATAAGCTGCGACAGTTCACTTCACTTCATTCTGCGAGAACTTCGGGCTCCGAGTCTACCAATTCAAAAAGTTTTGAAATTTTCGAAAAAGTTCTCGTGGAATATTTTAAACGTTAAGCAGCAATGGCAGCAGCGAATGAAGCAACGAACGTGGGATCGGAGAAGTGCGACACTGCGTACACGGACATGCGTGCAGTGACGCGGATGCTGGCGATGGCGAATAATGTGGACAAGAAGTGTGACGCCGTAGCACCAGCTTTGGATCGGTGTATTCGTTTCTTTGAGGAGGCGGAGCTAGAGAGCGCAGTGGAGGTTCTGAACTTCGGGCTGGCGTCCGGCGTTTTTACGCCCGCGGTGCGAGACGGGCAAGGTAAGGTGACGGAGAAGGCGATCTTGAAACCTCCGGCGAGGGAGTGACCGGCTTTCGTAGCAGCGCTGGGGGAGGCAGCAGAGCAATGCGTGGAGGTGCTGGTGACGCGATTGAAGTTCAAGCTACCGGAGGTACCGCAGCAGTCGGCGTCAGAGAACCTTCCAGCGACAAGCGGGCGCGGGAGGACGAAAATGAGAACGAAGAGGAGGAGGAGGCAGATGGCACTGTGTTTGAAGAGGGGGAAGAGGTTGCGACAGCGGAAAGGACCAAGAAAGGTAAGAGAGGTGCAGGTATCTCGCCGGATGATCTGGCGCGGGACGAGGAACTGAAGCGACGGATGGACGCGTTCTTGATGCAGAAGGTGGCGGGCTATGCGCCCGCAACCGGAAAAGGTGAAAACTCTTTCCTCGCTCTGCGGGAGGCGCCTAGCGCGAAACTGAGGAAGCAGATTGTTGCTGACCCAATGTCGGGAGAGATGAGGTCGGTGTCAGTTCCGCGTCTAACTAAAGCCCAGTTCTTAGCGCAGAACATGTGGAAAAGATTGAGCCTGAGTCGGAGCGGGAGCATTTTTTGAACTATGTTTCTTGGATTGTGAGCCTGGACAACAGGTATGCGTGGGCGGACCTTTATGACTTTGACACGCAGGTTCGAGATGACATGATTGCGGGTAGGATTGTGTCGTGGGACCCAATACAGTTGGGTTTCCGTTTCCAGTACTCGTGGAGACCCTGGGGGAGGCGAGCCGGCGTCTACTCGACGACAAGGGCAGCCGAGGGAGGGGTACTCGTGACACCCGGGACAAAGGTGGAAAAGGTAAAGGTGACCGGAAGGACGCGGTGTGTGATTTCTTTCAGCTCGCGCGCGGGTGTAAGAAAGGGAAGGATTGTGGATTTATCCACGCGTGCCGCAAGTGTAAGTCGGCAGCGCACGGGGCGTCGGAATGCGAAAAATGACTAGCAGTGGAAGAGGAGGAACGGGAGGAGGTACGGGAGCCGGTTTCGCATGTACTGCGGGAACCGGCAGGAGGAAAGGAGGAGGCAGCGCGGAGGAAGGCGCGCAAGCCGGAGAGGACCTGGACAGCGAAGTTCTTGGCGTTGTTCACCGCGGTGGGAGTTTCGCTGGCGTCATACGGCGTGCCGGAGGCAGACCACCGCCAGTACCTGCAAGATGTGGAGGCGGTGGGCGCGGTGGTGTCGCCACTTACGCTGCGGGCGGACAGATGGGCGCAGGCAGCCTGGAGGTTGCCGGGCGCGGAGGCGGTGGTTCGGGGGATTGCTACGGGTTTCTCGTGGCAGCAGGCTGAGCCAGAGGAGTTCTTCCGAGTGGAGAATTATGTGCCACCGGAGCACGAGGAGAAAGTCGAGATGAAGCTGCAAGAGGAAGAGGCAGCGGGAAGGATGGTGCGCACAGATGTTGAAAGTGTGCCCGGTGTGTCTGCTCTTGGGATTGTACTAAGAGTTGTGGATGGAAAGGTTAAAGAGAGGATTGTGCACGACCTGTCTAGACCTGTAGGACTGTCAGTGAATGACAACTGTGAGATTGACAAGAGAAGGTTTCAGTCTGTGGAGGAAGCCTTTGGTCTGTTGCAGCCATACAGTTTTATGGCCAAGATTGACTTGAAAAGTGCGTACACATTTGTGGGGATTGCTGCGCCACTGTGGAGGTTCTTGGCGAGTGAGTTCGGAGGAGTGTTGAGGATTGACACGAGGTTTCCGTTCGGGGTTAAAGCTGCCCGGGGGCTCTTTCACGACATAACTCAACTGGTGAAACTGATGATGCAGCAGAGAGGTTTCCCGGGGATTGTGGTGTACTTAGATGACTTTATTTTGGTGGCTGACTCGGAGGAGGATTGTTAGCGGGGTTTTGAGATGCTGCTGGAGCTTGTTGAGTATTTGGGATTTGAGGTGGCCCCGGAGAAGGTGGAGTCACCTAGACAGGATTTGGTCTTCTTAGGAATTAGACTGCAGTCCAACTACTCAGGACTGGGGATTGTGACGATGAGTGTGGAGGAGAGCCGGGTCCAGAAGGTGGCCTTAGCCTGTAGGGAGATGGCAGTGCTGGAGACAGTGAGAGTAAAGGAAGTGCAGAGATTGGTGGGCCAGTTGATGTTCTGTGCACGAGTAGTGTACAGGGCCAAGATGTTTCTGAGGTCCGGGTATGACTTTATCGGGAGAGCTGGTAAGATGAGGAGGTTCTATGACACGGTACCGAGGGACCTCAGTCGGGACTTGATGTGGTTGGCCAAAATTTTGGAAGAGTACAATGGTCAGGCTGTGGTACTGAACCGAAGGCCGGTGGTGAGAGACTTCTTTGCAGTGGATGCTGCCGGGGAAGAGGCAGTGGACGGAGGAATGGGTGGTTTCTTCGGGGGAAGATGGTTCGCAGTGAAGTGGGAGGAGGTGAGGCAATGGAAGGTCCAGCCTTTTAGCCCCTTCAGAGATGTGGCTTCGAGCCACATCAACTATTTGGAGCTGTTTGTGATTTTCTGGGCCCTGAGGAAGTGGGGACACCTGTTGAGAGGGTGTAAGGTTGTCATTTGGAGTGACAATGAAGCAGCCAGATTGATGACAAGGAACCTGTGGGGGAAGGCAACTTTCATTCCTTTACTGAAGGAAATTTTGTTGCTGACTATCAGACATGATGTGAGGCTGGTAATGAAAAGGATTTCCACAAAGGCCAATGACTTGGCTGACGCTCTGAGTAGGAGTCTGATGGGAAGGTTTCAGGACCTGCTGAGGGGGTGGTCGAGGAGAGAGGCCCCGAGGGACCTGGATGACTGGATGGTGAAAGACTGGTTGTGGGACAAGATTAGGCCGCTCGGGCCCTTTGCAGTGGATGCATGCTGTGATGAAGTGGGAGCGAACTCCCGGTGTTTCCTTTGGTGGTCCAAGGAGGACTCTTGTTTGATGAAACAGTGGAGGGGGTTGAATGTGTACTGCAACCCACCCTTCTCCTTGCTGTGGGAAATTCTGACTCATTTCCTCAGGGAGAAGCGAGCAGCGCCCAACACAACCTCTGCAGTGTTTGTGCTACCTTTCTGGCCAACTGAGAGGGTCTGGCTGGAGCTTGTGGTGCCAGCCATTGAGGCTGGGTTGTTTGTTATCCTTGAGTACATCCCAGTAGACACAGATGTGTTCACCTCACCGAATGGGGTAAGGGGATTGAGAAAGGACTGTGGCCCCATGAGGTGGCCGGTAGTGTTGGTAGCCTGCCTAGTGACAACCCCGAAGGGGAAAGCATGGAAGAGAATTGGTTTGTGACTGACCATGGAGGGGGGAGAAGGGGCAATGCAGAGTATGCAAAGCCCAAGGAATGGTTGAGAGCCAGGTGGAACTTCATCCTGAGTGTTGCTGATGCGGACAACACAAAGAAGAATCACACGACCGGCCAGAGAGCCTTTGTCAGATTTATGCTAGCCTTCGGAGAAGGACCGGTGGTACCGGTGTCAGATGAGGATCTAGCGATGTTTTATGTGTTCCAGTCACAGACTTGTAAAGTCTCCACCTTGAAGAGCTATACAGCCGGTGTGAGAAGATTGCACCTAGAGGCGAAGTTTGAGTGGGTGCCTGTTAGCCACCGATTCCAAGTAGCTCAGACTATGAGAGGACTGAAGAGGCTGCTAGGAGATGAAGTAAAACAGAAGCTCGCAATTACATTGTTTATACTTGCAAGAATGTATCAAGTAATGGATTTTAATGACTGTAACATGGTGACTTTGTGGACAGCAATGTTGACTGCTTTGTTGTGCTTGCTTCGAAAAGACAATGTCTGTGTTGGAAAAGTGGATGCCTTTAATGTTAGGCGGGTCCTTAGAAGAAAGGACTTTGAGATGAGGAATGAGACAGTGTGGGTGACACTGGTGTTCTCGAAAGTGATCCAATTTGAGGAAAGGACACACAGAGTGGCCATGAGGGCCACGGGAGGAATGTTGTGCCCGAGACGGGCCTTAGCCAAGTGTTTTGAGCTAACCCCGGCAGAGCCGGAGAGCCCGGCTTTCCTGTGGAAGTCAAGGGGCAGGACTGTGCCCATGACACACGGAGTGTTCGTGGGGGAGGTGAAGAAGCTGATCCGGAGGATCGGTCTTGACCCGAGTCAGTACTCGGGACACAGTTTTCGGAGAGGGGGGGCCACGGTGGCCTTTAACCTCGGGGTAGACCACCTGTTGATTAAACTGCAAGGAGACTGGGTCTCAAATGCATACCAGAGGTATGAGCAGTTGACTGAGGCACGGAGGCTGGAGCTGCCAAAGAGGCTGGCTGCCAGAATGAAACAAGTGGAATGTAAGTGGAAGTGCATCGGTAAGCACAAGTCTGGCAGAAAGCCACTTCGGCATTTGGGTAGCTGAAGCGCCAGCCGGTTGGGAGGAAGGAACTTGCAGAAGCCGTGAGGCCAGTTGGGCTGACTCTTCGGCAACCCCGGTTGCAGACCACCTCCCTAGAAGTACTCAAAGTTTGTTGCTAAACAAAGGTGCTCATGAGCACCACCTCTGTCCCAAAAATTATCTCCCTGGGAAGTACTTGTGTAAATAATTGAGAAATTTATTTCTCAATTATTTTGGAAGTACGGGGGAGAAAATTTCTGCTTGCAAAAAATGAGCCCGAGGCTCGACGAGGACATGTGAATTTTTTGCGGATTTTTTCCCGAGGATTTCTCAAGGCAGAGCCGAGGAATCCGCGGGGTCGACTTCTCTGTGTTCTGATTGGCTACGGTGTCACGGGGGAGCCGTGACAGTCGAGTCAGATCTGTGTTCAGGCAGAGCCGGAACACAGAGGTGCTTTCTGATTGGTTGAGCGAGATCTGTGTTCATGCGGAGCATGCAACACAGATGTGCAGTTTGCAAGGCTTGTGTCGCTTGGGCGGAGCCCGTGAAGATGAAGAGACTTTCGGAGCTTTTGAAATAAGCTGCGACAGTTCACTTCACTTCATTCTGCGAGAACTTCGGGCTCCGAGTCTACCAATTCAAAAAGTTTCCCACACCCGCCCGCCCGGGAGGAAGGAACTTGCAGAAGCCGTGAGGCCCTGCAGTTGGGCTGACTCTTCGGCAACCCCGGTTGCAGACCACCTCCCTAGAAGTACTCAAAGTTTGTTGTGAAACAAAGGTGCTCATGAGCACCACCTCTGTCCCAGAAATTATCTTCCTGGGAAGTACTTGCTTCTGATGTACCTACTTGGAGCTCGATGTCGTTTAAGTCCAGCAGGATCCACAAGCGCCGCATCCGCCGCATCAGCTCCGGGTTGCGCGACGTGAAGTGAGAGAGCATGGCCACCATCGCCTGGTTGTCGCAGTAGAGGCGCACCACCTTGCCGGTGAGCTCTCTCAGGAAGGATTGCACCGTTTTGTACACGGCCTCCAACTCCAGGTGCGTGATGTGGAGGTGCCGTAGCTCGTCGGGCCAGAATCTTCTTGCCGCGTGCTTGAGGTTCAGCACCCCGCCCCATGCGAACAGAGACGCGTCGGTGTGCACCTTTGCTCTCGTGGGGCTGCGCCAGATCTTGTGACCGTTCCACCGGCTCTGAGCCGGCAGCCTGAGCCACCACTCGATGTCGCTCCACGCCTGCCGTGTGAGCTTCACCTTCGCGCCCCATCCCCGCCTCGTGGAGAGCACGAAGTGCAGCTCCCTAAGATACAATCTCGCCCGAGGAACTGCCAGGTACACCGAATGGTAGAGCCCCGTGAACGCTGCCAGCTTCCAAGCTGGGAGCCATCTCTGCTGCCGCGACGCCTCGGTGAGAAGCGCCTTGGACTGCAGGTGAATCTTCTGCAGCCTCGCCGGTGTCACGCGGAACTGTCCCGCCTTGAGGTCCACCTCCAGCCCGAGGTGCTCCACCAGCTGCGTCGGCTCCCATTGCCCCTTCTTCTCGTTGCGCGACAACCCGAGTCTCACCAAGACCCGAGATGTCAACTCGCGCGCCCTGAGCGCCTCGATCCTGCTGCTTAGCAGCAGCAGGAAGTTGTCCGTGTAAGGGAGCACCCGCGCCCCCTGCTGATGCTCCTCGCGGCCGCATCCTCCAGCTCGCGTGCGAACCGCGTGCGAACCGTTCCAGCCGAAGGGAAGGGCGCCGCACTGGAATAACTTCCCCCGCACGTCGAATTGCATGTACTCCTGGAAGGCGGGGTCGATACCCACGACGTGGTATCCATCCTGGAGGTCGAAGCTGATGCACCAATCGTTCGGCTTGGCGAGCCGTCGCAGCTTCTTCAACGTCTCCATCTTGCAGCGGGACTTGACGCAGTGCGAATTCAACCAGCGGAAGTCCATCACTAGACGCCACTTGTTCGTCCCCGGCTTCGGCACCAGGAACACTAGGGATACGTGTCGTCGCCTCCTCGCTCGTACCCATGCGCCTGTCTTGAGACACCGCTCGGTCTCTGCGTCCATCCACTCCAGCTGCAGAGGGGTGGCATCGCCCAACGACACTCCGTGATCGAAAGGCAAAAGCGCCTTGTCGACCCAGCGCATCCTTGCCCCTTTGCTGATCCACTGCATGACCTCGGAATTCACGCCAGGTGCGCACCATGCCCCCCTTCTGCTCCGCACCCTTTCCTGCAGGGTGGCCTCTTTCCGTTGGACGCCCCGAGGGGTGGAAGGCGTCCAACACTTTCCTGATCGGAAAGTTAGGTCTGCGCTTGGGCGCCTCGCCCAAGCCCTGACCCTTTACCTCCCTTGCCGTTGCCGCGGCCACCTTCACCCGCTGCGCCTTTGCCTTTGCCTCCTTGACGGTCACGAAAAGTCGAAACTTTGGCACTGGCCTTGGCGTGTGTCTGCATCACAGCCTTCGCCTTCGTGGTGTCGAATTCCTTCAACCACTTGGTGAGCACTGAGTCGCTCACCAGCCCGTCGCTTCCTGCGTACACCTTCTCCTCGATGAAGGCCAGCTTCGCCCGCAGCGCCTCAGCTCCGCCGTGAGAAGTTGCGTCAGACTCCATGCTCGCTCTGAGCTGGATCATGGTGTAACGGTTGCTGAGAAGGGCAAAAGCGCCCTTGAACGTGTTGTGGGCGGTGTAAACGCGCTCGCTCAACTCCTCCACCGATGGGGCGTCCTTCTTGTCCTGACACCAGTCCAAGGTCACCTCGGAGAACGCGATCGCATCGTGCATGTACGAAAGCGCAGGGGCAAGCACCAACTGCTCGTAACGCATGGACGAATTGGTGCGTTTGGAGAGGGCGTCGTAGGTCTTGTCGTTGTAGAGATCGTACATTTGCGGCATGTCGGTCTCCAGAGTAGCAGGTCACGTAGGGAACGAATTCCCTTCAACATGTGGAACGTACGGGAGTTTTTTCGATTCCTCCAACTCCGCGTCTCCGCTCTGAGCGGAACCACCAGCCTGGGAGGCAGCTTTTGCGGCCGCCTCCTCCGCGACTTCAACTCTCGCTGCGAGAGTTTTCATCTGCTCCATCATGAGCTTCATCGTGGCGCCCTGTTGCTCCAACGAGGCTGCCATCCCGGTCTTTTGCGCTGGTTGCTCGGACGCGCCAGAGTTGTTCTCCGACGCAACTTGCTCACTTTCTTGATCGGATATTGTCGTAAGTCGTCAAGAGTTTTTAGACTTCCATAGTAACGTTAAAATGTGGGATAAATTTTGCAGTGTGCCGCACTAAGAATTTCCCGCGAGGAAAATTTCTTGTGAAGTTCTTTTGCGAAGGCAAAAGAACAGAGGTGCGGATTTCCGTTGTTGGAACTCCTAAATACTTTTGTGTGTGACGCCTTCAGATCTAACTCAGCTGCTGATTTGATCTAACGGCTCAGGAAACCCTGATCAATCTACCGGCCCAGAAATCTAAAATTTTGCAGGCTCCAATTTAACCAATTATATTGAACTTTAATATTGAAAAGTAGGGGAAATTACACGGACTGTGTTTTTTCTGCTCACCGTTTGTCGGCTGCAAATATCCCCCGTACCTTCCATTCCAGCACCACTTTCAAACACATATGATGAGCACATCTAAACACTTCACACTTCACTTACTTCCACGTAGCAGCACATCCCAATTCCATCATCTTCCACAGAAATGCAACTGTGAAGCACCAAGGACAAATAGTTTGCGCATCATGGTTGATTGAATAGGACTCCTATGGGGTCGTTCCTGTGTTTTCAACATGCGATAGAAATTGCTTGCTGTTGAACATCATACTTTTAAGGTGTTAGGTGGGGTATCTCCAGGTTCACGAGTTCATGCGCCTAAAGAGACTAGAAGAGAAAAGGTCAAGGCCGGCAGCAGCTCCGACTTATCAAACCATGAGTCGTTGATTTCAGCGGCGTCGAGAACTTGCTATCATTGCAGATACCCTGAGGTAATTATAACACATTTTCAGATTTTATTCGATTATTATTTGAAAATTTCAAAGAAAAACTAATTTGATAGAAAATCAGGTGCTGCTGTAATGACACTTTTGGTGCGACATGGGAGGACGCGTTGCCACTAGTAGAGTTTGTTATAAACAACTCTGTCTCTGAAACCACTGGATATACACCATTTTCCCGGGAATCTATGGCGACTCCCTTGGCACGACATGATCTGGTTGTCTAGATTCCTCCTGAAGCACCACCATCTGTGCAAGAATATTTTGATCAGTGGGAGTTGTTACATGTCAATGATGTGCACAACATTCTTCGGGCACACGAAAGGCAACGACTCCGATACGATCAAACTCATATGCCCAGAGAATTTGATGTAGGTTTGAAAGTTCTTCTCTGCACACAACATATCACCTGGACAGGTCTTACTGAGGCAAGCAAACACTTTACTGGAATCTGCTAGCAGCCCTGACCGGGAGTCCCGGTGCAGGCCCTGGCAGACTCCCTAGATGTGCTCTAGCCTGTGTGGCACTGATGACAGTGGCAGTGACAGTTCCGTTCGGGGTTTAGGTTTTGGTATTCTAAAACCTAAACCATGTATCCGTTTATTATTTATTATCACTTAAGTTCACTCAACTGTTTTTTCCGACTTGTCAAGATATACCATATCAGGATATATTAGTAGGTCGAGGACCCACTCCACCCTTTTGTGCTATTCAATTACCATGGTTGGCTAAGCACGCCACTAGTGTAGGTGGTGCACACTTGGAGTGTCTAGGCTAACCGGCGCGTGCGGTCATTATGAGTCGAGGTGCTTACTTGGGGGTTGCATGGGGTGGAGGTGGCTGCGAGTTGGCGACGGTCCACCTTCGGATTTTATTTCAGATTAGCTACCTGGGATACCTCGGCTGGGCCTCGGCGTGCACACACCGCGCCGGCCAACTTTCGCTTTTCGTGTTCTTATGTACCTCTGCCTTCACGCTTAATTTCGGTCGCACGTTTCTTCCTGCTTGGACTTCTTCACACACGCGTGCACATTCGGCATTGCTTTTATGATTACAGGACCAACTTCGACGAAGCAACTGGTAAAGGCTCCTCAAAGAGAGCGATTTAGGATCTGCCATTCGACTAAAAGATGAAGTATGAGACTCACCGACGCCGGCTTCAATGGCGGCACCGGATCCTGGAGAGGCCAAGGCTGACGACACCACGGCCGTGGTTGCCTCCAGGAAATTCTCCCGTGATGAGTAGGAAAACCTGACCTGTAGTCATCTGTCATTCTGTCATCCTGTCATCAAAACTTATGTCGTGGTTAGGAAGTACTAACAGCACACACATATGTATTCCGCGACCACGACAGAGTCTGTCGGGTGTGGTCATGAATCGTGTGATTGAGAGTCCACAGTCGACAGTATCACTGTGTCGAATGTAGTGATTGATTATGTACTCGTACACGAGTGCTGCATAATTCGCTATGATTGAACGTATATTCGGAACATGCATTGAAGGAAGTCGGCATGGGTGAATGTTTCAATATATGTTCAATATGTTTCATTACATGTAGTGACCGTATATTGAACACCCCTCCAATCGTTTTGCCACATTCACTCTGATTGCAAACATATTGAAGATGTATCGAAGGGATACTACACGAGTGCTGCATAATTTGCTACGATTGAACGTATGTTCGGAACATGCATTGAAGGAAGTCTGCATGGGTGAATGTTTCGATATATGTTCAATATGTATCATTACATGTAGTGACCGTATATTGAACACCCCTCCAATCGTTTTGCCACATTCACTCTGATCGCAAACATATTGAAGATGTATCGAAGGAATACTACACGAGTGCTGCATAATTCGCTACGATTGAACGTATATTCGGAACATTTATTGAAGGAAGTCGGCATGGGTGAATGTTTCATTATATGGTCAATATGTTTCATTACATGTAGTGACCGTACATTGAACACCCCTCCAATCGTTTTACCACATTCACTCTGATTGCAAACATATTGAAGATGTATCGAAGGGATACTACACGAGTGCTGCTTAATTCGCTATGATTGAACGTATATTCCGAACATGCATTGAAGGAAGTCTGCATGGGTGAATGTTTCAATATATGGTCAATATGTTTCATTACATGTAGTGACCGTATATTGAACACCCCTCCAATCGTTTTGCCACATTCACTCTGATTGCAAACATATTGAAGATGTATCGAAGGGATACTACACGAGTGCTGCATAATTCGCTACGATTGAACGTATATTCGGAACATGCATTGAAGGAAGTCTGCATGGGTGAATGTTTCAATATATGCTCAATATGTTTCATTACATGTAGTGACCGTACATTGAACACCCCTCCAATCGTTGTGCCACATTCACTCTGGTTGCAAACATATTGAAGATGTATCGAAGGGATACTACACGAGTGCTGCATATTTCGCTATGATTGAACGTATATTCGGAACATGTATTGAAGGAAGTCGGCACGGGTGAATGTTTCAATATATGGTCAATATGTTTCATTACATGTAGTGACCGTACATTGAACACCCCTCCAATGATTGCAAACATATTGAAGATGTATCGAAGGGATACTACACGAGTGCTGCATAATTCGCTACGATTGAACGTATATTCGGAACATGCATTGAAGGAAGTCGGCATGGGTGAATGTTTCAATATATGTTCAACATGTTTCATTACATGTAGTGACCGTACATTGAACACCCCTCCAATCGTTGTGCCACATTCACTCTGATTGCAAACATATTGAAGATGTATCGAAGGGATACTACACGAGTGCTGCATATTTCGCTACGATTGAACGTATATTCGGAACATGCATTGAAGGAAGTCTGCATGGGTGAATGTTTCAATATATGTTCAATATGTTTCATTACATGTAGTGACCGTATATTGAACACCCCTCCAATCGTTGTGCCACATCCACTCTGATTGCAAACATATTGAAGATGTATCGAAGGGATACTACACGAGTGCTGCATAATTCGCTACGATTGAACGTATATTCGGAACATGCATTGAAGGAAGTCTGCATGGGTGAATGTTTCAATATATGTTCAACATGTTTCATTGCATGTAGTGACCGTACATTGAACACCCCTCCAATCGTTGTGCCACATCCACTCTGATTGCAAACATATTGAAGATGTATCGAAGGGATACTACACGAGTGCTGCATAATTCGCTATGATTGAACGTATATTCGGAACATGCATTGAAGGAAATCGGCATGGGTGAATGTTTCAATTTATGTTCAATATGTTTCATTACATGTAGTGACCGTATATTGAACACCCCTCCAATCGTTGTGCCACATTCACTCTGATTGCAAACATATTGAAGATGTATCGAAGGGATACTACACGAGTGCTGCATAATTCGCTACGATTGAACGTATATTCGGAACATGCATTGAAGGAAGTCTGCATGGGTGAATGTTTCAATATATGTTCAACATGTTTCATTGCATGTAGTGACCGTACATTGAACACCCCTCCAATCGTTGTGCCACATTCACTCTGATTGCAAACATATTGAAGATGTATCGAAGGGATACTACACGAGTGCTGCATAATTCGCTACGATTGAACGTATATTCGGAACATGCATTGAAGGAAGTCGGCATGGGTGAATGTTTCAATATATGTTCAATATGTTTCATTACATCTAGTGACCGTATATTGAACACCCCTCCAATCGTTGTGCCACATTCACTCTGATTGCAAACATATTGAAGATGTATCGAAGGGATACTACACGAGTGCTGCATAATTCGCTACGATTGAACGTATATTCGGAACATGCATTGAAGGAAGTCTGCATGGGTGAATGTTTCAATATATGTTCAATATGTTTCATTACATGTAGTGACCGTATATTGAACACCCCTCCAATCGTTGTGCCACATCCACTCTGATTGCAAACATATTGAAGATGTATCGAAGGGATACTACACGAGTGCTGCATAATTCGCTACGATTGAACGTATATTCGGAACATGCATTGAAGGAAGTCTGCATGGGTGAATGTTTCAATATATGTTCAATATGTTTCATTACATGTAGTGACCGTACATTGAACACCCCTCCAATCGTTGTGCCACATCCACTCTGATTGCAAACATATTGAAGATGTATCGAAGGGATACTACACGAGTGCTGCATAATTCGCTACGATTGAACGTATATTCGGAACATGCATTGAAGGAAATCGGCATGGGTGAATGTTTCAATTTATGTTCAATATGTTTCATTACATGTAGTGACCGTATATTGAACACCCCTCCAATCGTTGTGCCACATTCACTCTGATTGCAAACATATTGAAGATGTATCGAAGGGATACTACACGAGTGCTGCATAATTCGCTATGATTGAACGTATATTCGGAACATGTATTGAAGGAAGTCGGCATGGGTGAATGTTTCAATATATGGTCAATATGTTTTCATTACATGTAGTGACCGTATGTTGAACACCCCTCCAATCGTTGTGCCACATTCACTCTGATTGCAAACATATTGAAGATGTATCGAAGGGATACTACACGAGTGCTGCATATTTCGCTATGATTAGACGTATATTCGGAACATGCATTGAAGGAAGTCGGCATGGGTGAATGTTTCAATATATGCTCAATATGTTTCATTACATGTAGTGACCGCATATTGAGCTCCCCTCCAAACGTTTTGCCACATTCACTCTGATTGCAAACATATTGAAGATGTATCGAAGGGATACTACACGAGTGCTGCATAATTTGCTACGATTGAACGTATATTCGGAACATGCATTGACGGAAGTCTGCATGGGTGAATGTTTCAATATATGCTCAATATGTTTCATTACATGTAGTGACCGTATATTGAGCTCCCCTCCAATCGTTTTGCCACATTCACTCTGATTGCAAACATATTGAAGATGTATCGAAGGGATACTACACGAGTGCTGCATATTTCGCTATGGTTGAACGTATATTCGGAACATGCATTGACGGAAGTCTGCATGGGTGAATGTTTCAATATATGCTCAATATGTTTCATTACATGTAGTGACCGTATGTTGAACACCCCTCCAATCGTTGTGCCACATTCACTCTGATTGCAAACATATTGAAGATGTATCGAAGGGATACTACACGAGTGCTGCATAATTCGCTACGATTGAACGTATATTCGGAACATGCATTGAAGGAAGTCTGCATGGGTGAATGTTTCAATATATGTTCAATATGTAACATTACATGTAGTGACCGTATGTTGAACACCCCTCCAATCGTTGTGCCACATTCACTCTGATTGCAAACATATTGAAGATGTATCGAAGGGATACTACACGAGTGCTGCATAATTCGCTACGATTGAACGTATAATCGGAACATGTATTGAAGGAAGTCGGCATGGGTGAATGTTTCAATATATGGTCAATATGTTTCATTACATGTAGTGACCGTACATTGAACACCCCTCCAATCGTTGTGCCACATTCACTCTGATTGCAAACATATTGAAGATGTATCGAAGGGATACTACACGAGTGCTGCATAATTCGCTACGATTGAACGTATATTCGGAACATGCATTGAAGGAAGTCTGCATGGGTGAATGTTTCAATATATGTTCAACATGTTTCATTGCATGTAGTGACCGTACATTGAACACCCCTCCAATCGTTGTGCCACATCCACTCTGATTGCAAACATATTGAAGATGTATCGAAGGGATACTACACGAGTGCTGCATATTTCGCTACGATTGAACGTATATTCGGAACATGCATTGAAGGAAGTCTGCATGGGTGAATGTTTCAATATATGGTCAATATGTTTCATTACATGTAGTGACCGTACATTGAACACCCCTCCAATCGTTTTGCCACATTCACTCTGATTGCAAACATATTGAAGATGTATCGAAGGGATACTACACGAGTGCTGCATAATTCGCTACGATTGAACGTATATTCGGAACATGCATTGAAGGAAGGTGGCATGGGTGAATGTTTCAATATATGTTCAATATGTTTCATTACATCTAGTGACCGTATATTGAACACCCCTCCAATCGTTGTGCCACATTCACTCTGATTGCAAACATATTGAAGATGTATCGAAGGGATACTACACGAGTGCTGCATAATTCGCTATGATTGAACGTATATTCGGAACATGTATTGAAGGAAGTCGGCATGGGTGAATGTTTCAATATATGGTCAATATGTTTTCATTACATGTAGTGACCGTATGTTGAACACCCCTCCAATCGTTGTGCCACATTCACTCTGATTGCAAACATATTGAAGATGTATCGAAGGGATACTACACGAGTGCTGCATATTTCGCTATGATTAGACGTATATTCGGAACATGCATTGAAGGAAGTCGGCATGGGTGAATGTTTCAATATATGCTCAATATGTTTCATTACATGTAGTGACCGCATATTGAGCTCCCCTCCAAACGTTTTGCCACATTCACTCTGATTGCAAACATATTGAAGATGTATCGAAGGGATACTACACGAGTGCTGCATAATTTGCTACGATTGAACGTATATTCGGAACATGCATTGACGGAAGTCTGCATGGGTGAATGTTTCAATATATGCTCAATATGTTTCATTACATGTAGTGACCGTATATTGAGCTCCCCTCCAATCGTTGTGCCACATTCACTCTGATTGCAAACATATTGAAGATGTATCGAAGGGATACTACACGAGTGCTGCATATTTCGCTATGGTTGAACGTATATTCGGAACATGCATTGACGGAAGTCGGCATGGGTGAATGTTTCAATATATGCTCAATATGTTTCATTACATGTAGTGACCGTACATTGAACACCCCTCCAATCGTTGTGCCACATTCACTCTGATTGCAAACATATTGAAGATGTATCGAAGGGATACTACACGAGTGCTGCATATTTCGCTACGATTGAACGTATATTCGGAACATGCATTGAAGGAAGTCTGCATGGGTGAATGTTTCAATATATGTTCAATATGTATCATTACATGTAGTGACCGTATATTGAGCTCCCCTCCATAGGAGTCCTCCTCAATATGCTAGGAACCTGGAAGGAGGAAAAAACCAAGTCCCTAAGGGAATTGAAAAGGAGGATAGCAGCGTTGCTTGCCACCCCCTTAACACAAAAACAGAAGGAATACTCTCTCAAGTCGGCAGTATTGGGGAAGTTCAGGTACGGACTTCACCTTGGAATATACACACAAGGGGAAATACAACAGGTGGAGAACCAGCTGGGGGCTGCACTGAAACGGATTTATGGGCTTCCAGCGAACGGCACTCCGAATGAACTGAACACGGAGGAAAAAGCGGAGTACGGACTGGGGTTGCAGTCCCTACAGGCGATATATGCACAGGAGGTTTACTCGGGGCTGGCTGAAGCGGTCCAAAGCGAGGAGGACAAAGGAGTGCAAATGGGATATGGAAAAAGAGAGAGAAACCTACGAACCAGGCAAAGAATGTCCCAAGTCAGTAGGTCCACCGCGGGGCTCATGGAAAAGCACTTCGGCGAGAGAGGCTACTGCAGCAACAGGGGCAAGCTAAGGATGGGACTGCAAACGCATACAAACACCATGCGGAAGATGAATGCTCTCAATGAATATGGGGTGCACGTGAAAGGGGTGGGAACCCACATGCAGGAGCTAGCCAAGGAAACACTGCCCATTATGAAGCAGCTGCAGAATGCCAGGAGAGTGTATACTGATGCGGAAATGGAGGGCACCATAAGAACAACCAAATACCTCAGAAGAATGGACAAGGAATACCGGGACCCACAGGAGCAACCCATGACGACAGGGACCGAAAAACTGGGAACGGTAAATGTCATAAAAGACACAAAAAATGCGATGGCCACTAAAGAGATAAACTTCACCAAACTACTCACACTATTCAGGAACTACCCGGACCTCAAGGACCTCACCACAGCAGATGGGAAGAAAGCACTGCCGATAACGGCATTGAAAGCAACGGGGGGAAGGGTACATGACAATAAAACAGTACAAAAAATAGCACAAGGCATGTTACACCTGTACCCCTATATATGTGAGGCACAGCCCAACAATATTAAAGCGCCAGGGGACCACTGGGACCATGAGCGGAACAGAAAGCTAAAACCCGAGTATGTGCAAAGGAAAACAGGAGAGCTGGAGAAATACACCAGAAGCACAAAGGCAATGTCGGAAATAAGAAACTGGCCAACGCAGATAAAGGCGCTACACGAGGCAGGGAATAGCCTGAGGGACATAATGCAACTGATGTCTATGTACCCGCTGGCCAACCAAAAGAAACACTTCGAGGAGGCGGGGGTGGAATGGACGGAACAGGAGAAGGAAGCCCTGGGTATAGGAGGAGTGGACCATGAGTGGGAAGAAGATGACATAATGGGGGAATGGACCCCACAAGCAAGTGCCGGAGAAGGGCTGATACAGCTGGACGAACGCAAATGGGCAAAACAGGAGGACCCGATGGAGGCGCCTGACCGGGAAGGAACCCACGCACCTACCAGGATACTGGCCAGTAGACAGTACCTGGACAACCCTGCAGACCCAGACTCGAAAGTAATACAATACGAAACTCAGTGGACGGACAGTGAAGGGAATGTTCTGAGCACGTGGAGCACCGAAGAGACAATTAGAAAACACATACCGGAACACAACCCCACAGGGAACCGAAGATGGGAGGAACTGGTGGAGGAATGGGAAGGCACCAAACAGGATGAAAGGACCAAAAGCGGGCCCGTGAGTGAAATACTAGCAGGCAAGCCGAGAAGCGAGCAAAGGTACTGGAAGGAGGTCACCCACTTGACGATAACCACGGGGGAAACAAACCCAGACCAAGACATTAAACAAACACTGAACACAAAAAACAGGCAGCTGCGTACTGAAGGCGACACTACCTACTGTTATGAACCCAACGGAGGGCTGATAGGCACTCTCAGCACGGCAAAAGTCAGGGAACTATACAACAGATATACCAGAGAGGTGGGAGATGGAGCGGTGCAATGCCCGACAGGGGAACAGCTGGCCAAAAGGCTGAAATTGAAACTGGAGCATAAAATACATGTTGACACGTTTGAGGAGGAAATTGCGCAGCTACTCATAAGATACTCCAGTAAAGCAGAAATGAAGCACAGAAAACGAAACCTGCAGAACCACTGGACCCTTCCCCCAGAAATGATGGAGGCGGTCCAAGCAGCCACGGGGGCCAGGACAGAAGTATTTGCCTCTCCACTCAACGTACATAAAAACACTAAGACATATTACTCGCAATACCCGAGAGACTCGGTCTTCGGGGCTGCTGGTTCAGCCTGGGAGGCGCAATGGGGGCAACTGGGGGCATACCAATTCAACCCGGAATACACGGCCGAAGACCTCCACAGGGCACTAAAGATGGCGATAAACGCTACAAAAACAGCCAAACCCGTCCTAGGGGTGGGAATATACCCTACGTATGCAAAGAGTCCGTACAGAAAACTACTAAACAAGCACATGGGATACAGGGTACACGAGTTACTCGAAGTGAAGGAGGGGCAGTTTACCTTCCTACCACCGGACCATTGGATGCAAGACAACCTACAAAAGCCCAAGCAGTGTAACTGGAACATGAGGATATTGGTAGTTGCAAATGCGGCGGGATGGAGGAAATTTTGCCCAAATGCGGTGAGAACGCACGACATATTCAGCAAGGCCCTTCTCAGATGCCCACAAAGCAAGGTCAGGACGGTAGGGAGGGCATGTTACATACACAGGCCTCTCACACTCAGGGACACGGACAGACAGCCCAGGTCGATTGCGGAATGGGAGAAAGACTGCGTCATAGACCCGTCCCCATGGACGAGTCATGAACTGCCTGTACTGCGCACATTACCAGAAGAACAGGTGGAGAACCATGTAGAAGAGATTATTGACCGCTGGATGGAAGACAGGGGGAGGGAAGGTGAACCCAGGGGAGGGGACAGGGGACCCAGACCCTCAACGATGGATGTCTTGGGGGCCAACACCACGTGGAGTAGGGAAGAAATAAGCAGAGATGCACTTAGAAGGTGGGCGCTACAATTCGCGAACCCAAAAGCGGAAGAAGGGGACATGGAAGGGGACCAGTGGTCACAGCGGGAACGGGGTGAAACTGAGGAAGTAGAACCACAGCCTGAGAGTCAGTGGGACAGCAACGGAAAAGGATACCCAGAACCTGACAGAAGATTCAACAGGAATGAGATGGTCTACACAGACGGAAGCCAGAGAAAAGTCAAAAGGGAAAATGGGGAACAGGAGGAGGCAACCGCTGCGGGAGTATGGGACCCAAGAGGGGGGCAGAATGCGGAATACATGCAAAGATGGCAGGGCCACTGCCAAACGGTCAACAGGGCTGAGCTGACAGCCATATACATGGCACTAATGCTGGAGGCCAATACCGGCACCACAGAAGTAAACATATGCACAGACAGCTTGACCTCGCTTTACCAAATACAAAACATGAAAAGAAGGCCTCATGCGTTGGAGAAGCATGTGCACAGGGATATACTCTGGAAAATAATGAAACAAATACAATTGCTCAACGGGGAAGGGACCAAGGTGGCACTATATAAAGTCAAAGCACATGTGGGGATACACGGAAATGAAAAGGCTGATGAGGTGGCAAGAAAGGCCTGTGTTGAGGGAGAGTATGGCTTCAACCACGATAACACCGACACGGTGAAATTACTTGCCATATGCGAGGCCACAGGAAGGCAATTGGAAGGTCACCAGGCAGTACTTAACCACGTAACAAAACGAGTACGGGAGGCAAAAATGACGGGAAAAATGAACATAATACAAAGACTGAAAAGGAAGCTAGAGACTGGACCAGAGGAATGGGAAACCAAAAGACAACGCATTGACAGAATGGAAGCTGAGAAAGCGAGAAGAAACGAAGAGCTGGAAGAACCAGGGGCTGAAGAGGGACCTGAGGAAGACACATGGCCGGAAGAACTAGACATGCAGACACAGGAAGAAGAAATAGAGATTCTGCGAATGGAACAGGAAGAGGAAGCACTGATTGAGGCACAGGGAGTATGGGCAACACCACAGGAGGGTGACGGAAACATGCCCCTGACGACGGGGAAGGAAGCAGGGATGCACGAGCAGGAAGAAGACAGGTGGATAGAGGAGGAAGAAACAAGGTTGAGGCAAGAGGAGGGAGTGACACTTGTGCGGGGGCCTCCACCGGGAGCTGGTGAGCCACTGGATGCCCAACAGCATGCCGAGCTGCGGGAAATGCGGGGGACAGGGCCACCAGAAACCCGGGACATAAACATGGAGACACAACAGGAGGAAGAAGAAGAGCTGGCTGCAATGGCCCAGCAACAAGAGGAGGCACAGGAGGAACTGGTGACAATGCACGAAATGGTACAGCAGCAGGCGGTAGCACAAAGGGAAGCACGACTCGCAGGGGAATGGAGGAGGGCCTCGATGGGAAAGATAAAGGTAGCAGTACAGGAGACGCCGGAGAAATACATGCAACACCTAAAAGGGGACACAGCCATGCATAAACTCTCCAACGAGTACTGGAAAAAGGGGAACGAATACCTGAACGAACATGATGTGACAGTCCTATTAAGATGTAGAGCGAACAAATTGCCGGCGGGCCCCTATAAAAAGTGGAGAAGAGGGATGCGGACACAAAAGTGTAAATGTTGCGGGATGCCTGGGCAGGTGAACGCAGGGGGTTTCATACGCACGGCCCATGTACTAGGGGGATGTACGGAAAGGGAAATAAGGAACATGGTAATAAGCAGGTCGGACGAGACCACCAAAATGATAGCAATGGGTATGAATAAAGGCAGAAAAGGGGGATGCATAATAAGGACCCATGCGGGGAAGAAAGGGTCAGGGATGAATACAGGCAGACCAATAGAAGACTTCCTACTCACAAGAGGGCAATGCAGAATGGATGGGAGGAACCGCCCGGCACCAGAGCATGGAAAGGACACCATACCACACTTTGTGGACATAGTATTGCTAGAAGGAACCGAGAAAGGGAATAAGCAGCCGGGGTACACACACCAACGAGCAATGGCGGATGCCGGGCATATACACCTAATTGAGGTAACCTATACGGATGAAATGAGCTGGGAAGAGGCACTAAAAACGAAGTATACAAAGTATGCACCATTGGTAAAGCTATTGGAACTGTACGGGTACAAGGTGACGCTACATGTGATGGTATTCGGGAACACGGGTACGATATATGAACACATGGAGAAGATTCTGACCAAACACCTAGGATTCGACAAACAGGAAGCACTACACCTGCTCAGAAAGATACATGACCTCGCTACGGGATATGCAGTTAGCCTTAACAGACTATATAGGAAAAAGGTGGACACCGAACCGGATTAAGAGAAAGGATAGGAGAAGAGTCATGGGGACTCACAAAGCCCCACACCCCGAAAAAGGGTGTCTCTTTTTCTTTTTCTTTTTTTTTTTTTTTTTTTTTTTTTTTTTTTGAAGGAAGTCGGCATGGGTGAATGTTTCAATATATGTTCAATATGTTTCATTACTAGTAGTGACCGTACATTGAACACCCCTCCAATCGTTGTGCCACATTCACTCTGATTGCAAACATATTGAAGATGTATCGAAGGGATACTACACGAGTGCTGCATAATTCGCTACGATTGAACGTATATTCGGAACATGCATTGAAGGAAGTCTGCATGGGTGAATGTTTCAATATATGTTCAATATGTTTCATTACATGTAGTGACCGTATATTGAACACCCCTCCAATCGTTGTGCCACATCCACTCTGATTGCAAACATATTGAAGATGTATCGAAGGGATACTACACGAGTGCTGCATAATTCGTTACGATTGAACGTATATTCGGAACATGCATTGACGGAAGTCTGCATGGGTGAATGTTTCAATATATGTTCATTATGTTTCATTACATGTAGTGACCGTATATTGAACACCCCTCCAATCGTTGTGCCACATCCACTCTGATTGCAAACATATTGAAGATGTATCGAAGGGATACTACACGAGTGCTGCATAATTCGCTATGATTGAACGTATATTCGGAACATGCATTGAAGAAAGTCTGCATGGGTGAATGTTTCAATATATGGTCAATATGTTTCATTACATGTAGTGACCGTACATTGAACACCCCTCCAATCGTTGTGCCACATTCACTCTGGTTGCAAACATATTGAAGATGTATCGAAGGGATACTACACGAGTGCTGCATATTTCGCTATGATTGAACGTATATTCGGAACATGTATTGAAGGAAGTCTGCATGGGTGAATGTTTCAATATATGTTCAATATGTTTCATTACATGTAGTGACCGTATATTGAACACCCCTCCAATCGTTGTGCCACATTCACTCTGATTGCAAACATAACGAAGATGTATCGAAGGGATACTACACGAGTGCTGCATAATTCGCTATGGTTGAACGTATATTCGGAACATGTATTGAAGGAAGTCTGCATGGGTGAATGTTTCAATATATGTTCAATATGTTTCAATACATGCAGTGACCGTATGTTTAACACCCCTCCAATCGTTGTGCCACATTCACTCTGATTGCAAACATATTGAAGATGTATCGAAGGGATACTACACGAGTGCTGCATAATTCGCTACGATTGAACGTATATTCGGAACATGCATTGAAGGAAGTCTGCATGGGTGAATGTTTCAATATATGTTCAACATGTTTCATTGCATGTAGTGACCGTACATTGAACACCCCTCCAATCGTTGTGCCACATCCACTCTGATTGCAAACATATTGAAGATGTATCGAAGGGATACTACACGAGTGCTGCATAATTCGCTACGATTGAACGTATATTCGGAACATGCATTGAAGGAAATCGGCATGGGTGAATGTTTCAATTTATGTTCAATATGTTTCATTACATGTAGTGACCGTATATTGAACACCCCTCCAATCGTTGTGCCACATTCACTCTGATTGCAAACATATTGAAGATGTATCGAAGGGATACTACACGAGTGCTGCATAATTCGCTACGATTGAACGTATATTCGGAACATGCATTGAAGGAAGGTGGCATGGGTGAATGTTTCAATATATGTTCAATATGTTTCATTACATCTAGTGACCGTATATTGAACACCCCTCCAATCGTTGTGCCACATCCACTCTGATTGCAAACATATTGAAGATGTATCATCAGAAAAAGTGCATCTCAAACTACTTGTTTTATCACTTGCTGTCGAGCCGGCACTCGGTCGTATTTACTTTCACTACACTGCTACGTGCATATTCCGAGCACATACCGTACTACGCGAAAGTTTTTTGATTATAACTCTGATTGCAAACATATTGAAGATGTATCGAAGGGATACTACACGAGTGCTGCATAATTCGCTATGATTGAACGTATATTCGGAACATGCATTGAAGGAAGTCGGCATGGGTGAATGTTTCAATATATGTTCAATATGTTTCATTACATCTAGTGACCGTATATTGAACACCCCTCCAATCGTTGTGCCACATTCACTCTGATTGCAAACATATTGAAGATGTATCGAAGGGATACTACACGAGTGCTGCATATTTCGCTATGATTGAACGTATATTCGGAACATGCATTGAAGAAAGTCGGCATGGGTGAATGTTTCAATATATGTTCAATATGTTTCATTACATCTAGTGACCGTATATTGAACACCCCTCCAATCGGTGTGCCACATTCAATATGATTGCAAACATATTGAAGATGTATCGAAGGGATACTACACGAGTGCTGCATAATTCGCTATGATTGAACGTATATTCGGAACATGTATTGAAGGAAGTCGGCATGGGTGAATGTTTCAATATATGTTCAATATGTTTCATTACATCTAGTGACCGTATATTGAACACCCCTCCAATCGTTGTGCCACATCCACTCTGATTGCAAACATATTGAAGATGTATCGAAGGGATACTACACGAGTGCTGCATATTTCGCTACGATTGAACGTATATTCGGAACATGCATTGAAGGAAGTCGGCAAGGGATACTACACGAGTGCTGCATAATTCGCTACGATTGAACGTATATTCGGAACATGTATTGTAGGAAGTTTGCATGGGTGAATGTTTCAATATATGTTCAATATGTTTCATTACATGTAGTGACCGTACATTGAACACCCCTCCAATCGTTGTGCCACATTCACTCTGGTTGCAAACATATTGAAGATGTATCGAAGGGATACTACACGAGTGCTGCATAATTCGCTACGATTGAACGTATATTCGGAACATGTATTGAAGGAAGTCTGCATGGGTGAATGTTTCAATATATGTTCAATATGTTTCATTACATGTAGTGACCGTATATTGAACACCCCTCCAATCGTTGTGCCACATCCACTCTGATTGCAAACATATTGAAGATGTATCGAAGGGATACTACACGAGTGCTGCATAATTCGCTATGATTGAACGTATATTCGGAACATGCATTGAAGGAAGTCTGCATGGGTGAATGTTTCAATATATGTTCAATATGTTTCATTACATCTAGTGACCGTATATTGAACACCCCTCCAATCGTTGTGCCACATCCACTCTGATTGCAAACATATTGAAGATGTATCGAAGGGATACTACACGAGTGCTGCATAATTCGCTATGATTGAACGTATATTCGGAACATGCATTGAAGGGAGTCTGCATGGGTGAATGTTTCAATATATGTTCAATATGTTTCATTACATGTAGTGACCGTACATTGAACACCCCTCCAATCGTTTTGCCACATTCACTCTGATTGGAAACATATTGAAGATGTATCGAAGGGATACTACACGAGTGCTGCATAATTCGCTACGATTGAACGTATATTCGGAACATGCATTGAAGGAAGTCTGCATGGGTGAATGTTTCAATATATGTTCAACATGTTTCATTGCATGTAGTGACCGTACATTGAACACCCCTCCAATCGTTGTGCCACATCCACTCTGATTGCAAACATATTGAAGATGTATCGAAGGGATACTACACGAGTGCTGCATAATTCGCTACGATTGAACGTATATTCGGAACATGCATTGAAGGAAGGTGGCATGGGTGAATGTTTCAATATATGTTCAATATGTTTCATTACATCTAGTGACCGTATATTGAACACCCCTCCAATCGTTGTGCCACATCCACTCTGATTGCAAACATATTGAAGATGTATCGAAGGGATACTACACGAGTGCTGCATAATTCGCTACGAATGAACGTATATTCGGAACATGTATTGAAGGAAGTCTGCATGGGTGAATGTTTTAATATATGTTCAACATGTTTCATTACATGTAGTGACCGTACATTGAACACCCCTCCAATCGTTGTATTGAACACCCCTCCAATCGTTGTGCCACATCCACTCTGATTGCAAACATATTGAAGATGTATCGAAGGGATACTACACGAGTGCTGCATAATTCGCTATGATCGAACGTATATTCGGAACATGCATTGAAGGAAGTCGGCATGGGTGAATGTTTCAATATATGTTCAATATGTTTCATTACATGTAGTGACCGTACATTGAACACCCCTCCAATCGTTGAGCCACATCCACTCTGATTGCAAACATATTGAAGATGTATCGAAGGGATACTACACGAGTGCTGCATAATTCGCTATGATTGAACGTATATTCGGAACATGCATTGAAGGAAGTCGGCATGGGTGAATGTTTCAATATATGTTCAATATGTTTCATTACATCTAGTGACCGTATATTGAACACCCCTCCAATCGTTGTGCCACATTCACTCTGATTGCAAACATATTGAAGATGTATCGAAGGGATACTACACGAGTGCTGCATAATTCGCTATGATTGAACGTATATTCGGAACATGTATTGAAGGAAGTCGGCATGGGTGAATGTTTCAATATATGTTCAATATGTTTCATTACATCTAGTGACCGTATATTGAACACCCCTCCAATCGTTGTGCCACATTCACTCTGATTGCAAACATATTGAAGATGTATCGAAGGGATACTACACGAGTGCTGCATAATTCGCTACGAATGAACGTATATTCGGAACATGTATTGAAGGAAGTCTGCATGGGTGAATGTTTCAATATATGTTCAATATGTTTCATTACATGTAGTGACCGTACATTGAACACCCCTCCAATCGTTGTGCCACATTCACTCTGGTTGCAAACATATTGAAGATGTATCGTAGGGATACTACACGAGTGCTGCATAATTCGCTACGATTGAACGTATATTCGGAACATGCATTGAAGGAAGTCGGCATGGGTGAATGTTTCAATATATGTTCAATATGTTTCATTACATGTAGTGACCGTATATTGAACACCCCTCCAATCGTTGTGCCACATTCACTCTGATTGCAAACATATTGAAGATGTATCGAAGGGATACTACACGAGTGCTGCATAATTCGCTACGATTGAACGTATATTCGGAACATGCATTGAAGGAAGTCGGCATGGGTGAATGTTTCAATATATGTTCAATATGTTTCATTACATCTAGTGACCGTATATTGAACACCCCTCCAATCGTTGTGCCACATCCACTCTGATTGCAAACATATTGAAGATGTATCGAAGGGATACTACACGAGTGCTGCATAATTCGCTACGAATGAACGTATATTCGGAACATGTATTGAAGGAAGTCTGCATGGGTGAATGTTTTAATATATGTTCAACATGTTTCATTACATGTAGTGACCGTACATTGAACACCCCTCCAACCGTTGTATTGAACACCCCTCCAATCGTTGTGCCACATCCACTCTGATTGCAAACATATTGAAGATGTATCGAAGGGATACTACACGAGTGCTGCATAATTCGCTATGATCGAACGTATATTCGGAACATGCATTGAAGGAAGTCGGCATGGGTGAATGTTTCAATATATGTTCAATATGTTTCATTACATGTAGTGACCGTACATTGAACACCCCTCCAATCGTTGAGCCACATCCACTCTGATTGCAAACATATTGAAGATGTATCGAAGGGATACTACACGAGTGCTGCATAATTCGCTATGATTGAACGTATATTCGGAACATGCATTGAAGGAAGTCTGCATGGGTGAATGTTTCAATATATGTTCAATATGTTTCATTACATGTAGTGACCGTATATTGAACACCCCTCCAATCGTTGTGCCACATTCACTCTGATTGCAAACATATTGAAGATGTATCGAAGGGATACTACACGAGTGCTGCATAATTCGCTACGATTGAACGTATATTCGGAACATGCATTGAAGGAAGTCGGCATGGGTGAATGTTTCAATATATGTTCAATATGTTTCATTAACCCCGAGGAGCACCTGGACCACCTGCGGCAGGTTTTGGAGGTATGTCGACAGAATAAGGTCAAGCTGAAGGAGTCCAAGCTACGATGTTTTAAACGCTCAGTACGTTTCCTGGGACATGTCATTGACCGCACAGGCTGCCGACCTCAGCAAGACAAGATAGCTTCCATACGGGACTGGCCGCGACTGGAGACGGTGAAGCACGTGCGACAGTTCTTGGGTTTAGCTGGGTTCTATCGACGGTACATACAGGGTTTCGCTGACTTAGCGCACCCTTTGACCAAGCTAACTAAGAACCTAGTGCCATGGGAATGGGGACCGGAGCAGGAACACGCCTTTGAACGCCTCAAGACCGCTCTCACCACTGCACCGACCTTGATCTTGCCCGATCAGGAAGCAGCGCATCGCGGCACCAGCCCCTTTGTTGTGCAGACTGATGCGAGTGCAGTGGCATTAGCTGGCGTGCTGATGCAGGATCTAGGCAAGGGCCTGCAACCCATAGCCTTCGAGAGTAAGCAATTCTCGTCTGCCGAGCAGAACTACCACGCAGGTGAGCGTGAGCTAGCCGCCATCCACCACTGCACCACGCAGACTTGGAGACATTACCTGATATTCACGGAGTTAAGGTTAATGGGGGATCATGCTCCTCTGAAGTGGTTATTCGCACCTGGACGGGAACTCAGCCGACGCCAGGCCAGGTGGTACGAAGACCTGGTGGAGGTAGGAGTGCACGCCATGGAGCACGTGCCTGGACGCACACTGGTGGTACCGGACGCTGCTTCACGGCGACCGGACTACGTGCAGGCGACGGCGCGAGAGGGGCTGAAGGAAGCTGGCTATGTGGATCCGAGCACTGACCAGCCGGTGTCTGCAGAGGAGGGTAGAAGAGCTGCGGGAGCTAAGGGGAAATCAGAAGAAGACGTGGTGGCTGGCCTGAAGAAGGTCGCAGAAGAGGAAGACCCCACTTCACCCCTGGACTTAGAGCTCAGCTGATGGACGAGGAGGAAGGTGAGTACCCACCGGTCAGTGAGCCCAAAGTAACCGGTAAGCTAACTCAGCTGAACGGTCTCTGGTGGGCAGAAACACCGGACTTATGGCTGGACGCTATGGTCACGGTGGAGAGGATGGCCGCGCTACCAGCAATGGCAGGAGTCCAGACACGAGCCCAGAGTGAGCAGCGACCAGCAGAGAAGCAGCAGCCAGCAGCGGTACAGCAGCAGCCCACACCAAGGATGCAACCTGGGGAACCCCTGGTAGACAATCAGGACTGGAAGCTGATTCCGTCCGAGTTTAGTCGATTGCAAGCCAAGTACGCGAAAGTGTTGGGTGGACGGTTCCAGGTGGACGCATGCTGCGACCTCATGGGGCAGAACCGGCAGGTGGACACGTTCTGGACAGATTGCCTGAAGGAACAGTAGTGGAGGGGTCGCGTGGTGTGGTGTAACCCACCCTTCTCGGATTCCAAGGTGAGCATTGCAGACATCCTAAGGCACTATGCTTCAGAGGCCCGACACGCTCCCCAGAGCACAGCCGCGCTGTTCCTGTTGCCTGACTTCCCGCAGGCTGACTGGCGGCCCTTGCTGCGAGAGTACGGAATGGAGATTGCAGAGACCATACCCCGAGTGAACGAGCAAGGGGAGCCCAACCGGATGTTCGTCTCGCCTGGCGAAGAAAGGGGACACCGTACAGCCTTGCAGGAGTTGCCCATTCCATGGCCCGTCTTGGTAGTGTTGGCTAAGCCGCAGCGAAAGCACTTTGAAGAGATCACAGCTCCAAGGGAAAGACCCTCAGCATCACCAGCAGTGACTCTCAAGGGCGCAGCAGCCAAGATCAGGGACCAGACAGGTGTGGTGGAACCAACGTATATTCGGAACATGCATTGAAGGAAGTCTGCATGGGTGAATGTTTCAATATATGTTCAATATGTTTCATTACATGTAGTGACCGTATATTGAACACCCCTCCAATCGTTGTGCCACATCCACTCTGATTGCAAACATATTGAAGATGTATCGAAGGGATACTACACGAGTGCTGCATAATTCGCTATGATTGAACGTATATTCGGAACATGTATTGAAGGAAGTCTGCATGGGTGAATGTTTCAATATATGGTCAATATGTTTTCATTACATGTAGTGACCGTATATTGAACACCCCTCCAATCGTTGTGCCACATTCACTCGATTGCAAACATAACGAAGATGTATCGAAGGGATACTACACGAGTGTCTTTGCATAATTCGCTATGGTTGAACGTATATTCGGAACATGTATTGGGAAGTCTGCATGGGTGAATGTTCAATATATGTTCAATATGTTTCATTACATGAAAGACCGTATGTTGAACACCCTCCAATCGTTGTGCCACATTTCACTCGATTGCAAACATATTGAAGATGTATCGAAGGGATACTACACGAGTCTGCATAATTCGCTACGATTGAACGTATATTCGGAACATGCATTGAAGGAAGTCTGCATGGGTGAATGTTTCAATATATGTTCAATATGTTTCATTACATGTAGTGACCGTATATTGAACACCCCTCCAATCGTTGTGCCACATCCACTCTGATTGCAAACATATTGAAGATGTATCGTAGGGATACTACACGAGTGCTGCATATTTCGCTACGATTGAACGTATATTCGGAACATGCATTGAAGGAAGTCTGCATGGGTGAAGGTTTCAATATATGTTCAACATGTTTCATTACATGTAGTGACCGTATATTGAACACCCCTCCAATCGTTGTGCCACATTCACTCTGATTGCAAACATAACGAAGATGTATCGAAGGGATACTACACGAGTGCTGCATAATTCGCTATGGTTGAACGTATATTCGGAACATGTATTGAAGGAAGTCTGCATGGGTGAATGTTTCAATATATGTTCAATATGTTTCAATACATGCAGTGACCGTATGTTTAACACCCCTCCAATCGTTGTGCCACATTCACTCTGATTGCAAACATATTGAAGATGTATCGAAGGGATACTACACGAGTGCTGCATATTTCGCTACGATTGAACGTATATTCGGAACATGCATTGAAGGAAGTCTGCATGGGTGAATGTTTCAATATATGTTCATTATGTTTCATTACATCTAGTGACCGTATATTGAACACCCCTCCAATCGTTGTGCCACATCCACTCTGATTGCAAACATATTGAAGATGTATCGTAGGGATACTACACGAGTGCTGCATATTTCGCTACGATTGAACGTATATTCGGAACATGCATTGAAGGAAGTCGGCATGGGTGAATGTTTCAATATATGTTCAACATGTTTCATTACATGTAGTGACCGTACATTGAACACCCCTCCAATCGTTGTGCCACATTCACTCTGATTGCAAACATATTGAAGATGTATCGAAGGGATACTACACGAGTGCTGCATAATTCGCTATGATTGAACGTATATTCGGAAAATGTATTGAAGGAAGTCTGCATGGGTGAATGTTTCAATATATGGTCAATATGTTTTCATTACATGTAGTGACCGTATATTGAACACCCCTCCAATCGTTGTGCCACATCCACTCTGATTGCAAACATATTGAAAATGTATCGAAGGGATACTACATGAGTGCTGCATAATTCGCTATGATTGAACGTATATTCGGAACATGCATTGAAGGAAGTCGGCATGGGTGAATGTTTCAATATATGGTCAATAAGTTTCATTACATGTAGTGACCGTACATTGAACACCCCTCCAATGATTGCAAACATATTGAAGATGTATCGAAGGGATACTACACGAGTGCTGCATAATTCGCTATGATTGAACGTATATTCGGAACATGCATTGAAGAAAGTCTGCATGGGTGAATGTTTCAATATATGGTCAATATGTTTCATTACATGTAGTGACCGTACATTGAACACCCCTCCAATCGTTGTGCCACATTCACTCTGGTTGCAAACATATTGAAGATGTATCGAAGGGATACTACACGAGTGCTGCATAATTCGCTATGATTGAACGTATATTCGGAACATGCATTGAAGGAAGTCTGCATGGGTGAATGTTTCAATATATGTTCAATATGTTTCATTACATCTAGTGACCGTATATTGAACACCCCTCCAATCGTTGTGCCACATCCACTCTGATTGCAAACATATTGAAGATGTATCGAAGGGATACTACACGAGTGCTGCATAATTCGCTATGATTGAACGTATATTCGGAACATGCATTGAAGGGAGTCTGCATGGGTGAATGTTTCAATATATGTTCAATATGTTTCATTACATGTAGTGACCGTACATTGAACACCCCTCCAATCGTTTTGCCACATTCACTCTGATTGGAAACATATTGAAGATGTATCGAAGGGATACTACACGAGTGCTGCATAATTCGCTATGATTGAACGTATATTCGGAACATGTATTGAAGGAAGTCTGCATGGGTGAATGTTTCAATATATGGTCAATATGTTTCATTACATGTAGTGACCGTATATTGAACACCCCTCCAATCGTTGTGCCACATTCACTCTGATTGCAAACATAACGAAGATGTATCGAAGGGATACTACACGAGTGCTGCATAATTCGCTATGGTTGAACGTATATTCGGAACATGTATTGAAGGAAGTCTGCATGGGTGAATGTTTCAATATATGTTCAATATGTTTCAATACATGCAGTGACCGTATGTTTAACACCCCTCCAATCGTTGTGCCACATTCACTCTGATTGCAAACATATTGAAGATGTATCGAAGGGATACTACACGAGTGCTGCATAATTCGCTACGATTGAACGTATATTCGGAACATGCATTGAAGGAAGTCTGCATGGGTGAATGTTTCAATATATGTTCATTATGTTTCATTACATCTAGTGACCGTATATTGAACACCCCTCCAATCGTTGTGCCACATCCACTCTGATTGCAAACATATTGAAGATGTATCGTAGGGATACTACACGAGTGCTGCATATTTCGCTACGATTGAACGTATATTCGGAACATGCATTGAAGGAAGTCGGCATGGGTGAATGTTTCAATATATGTTCAACATGTTTCATTACATGTAGTGACCGTACATTGAACACCCCTCCAATCGTTGTGCCACATTCACTCTGATTGCAAACATATTGAAGATGTATCGAAGGGATACTACACGAGTGCTGCATAATTCGCTATGATTGAACGTATATTCGGAAAATGTATTGAAGGAAGTCTGCATGGGTGAATGTTTCAATATATGGTCAATA
>LGRX02035943.1:91576-171413 GCA_001247695.2 Cymbomonas tetramitiformis | reverse complement strand
TACCCACGTGAGCCCCACAGTAAGCGGCACTACCCATGTGAGCCCTACCACCAGTGGCACTACTCACGTGAGCCCTACTACCAGTGACACCACCCATGTGAGCCCTACCACCAGCGACACCACTCATGTCAGCCCCACCTCGAGCGAATGCACCTCAGCGGGCACCCTGCTGACGGCGAGTGTAGACAACCCCGTCAGTCATCCGACTGAAGATGTTGATTTGCTGGATGAGGAGTTCTACGCCGCGTGTAGGCAAACGTTGGAAGAATGCCGCGAGGCCTCGGACAACCTCCTCCCCAACCTCAAGTGCAAAAGCATACGCACAGATGGGGGAGTTCAGTGGAAGACCGACATCGAGGGTACCCTCGCAGCGGCGCATGACGAAGAAGGACCGCTACTGCTGGTATTCTACGCAACCCTCAGAGGGCACACGGTCAAGGTGCTGATCGACTCGGGGGCCTCTGACAACTTCATCTCGGAGCAGAGCGCCAAGCGATGTGGCCTCACGACACGAGCCGGCTCCGAGATGCGAGTCACCTTGGCGGATGGATCTGTGAAGATCACCGGCGCCACCGCGTACGCCAAGTTTAACACGCACACCACCACGGGCACCTATACGGAGAACGCCCTTGCCCTCCGGATCCTACCATTGGGCATACAGGTGGATGTTATCCTTGGCGGAAGGTGGCTGCGCAGTCACTCTCCTGTCACTCTGGGCTATGAAGGGAATGGCTCCGTCTCCTTCCTCAGGAAGTCCCGCAGTGGTAAGATTGGGGATCGCGTCACCATCACAGGCTGTTCTCCTGGGAAAGCATCTGGGGACAGGTCTCCAAAGGGCACGGCCTGCGCGGGATTGGTGGATGAGGTGTTCCTAACCCCTGCCCAGCTGAAGAAGTACCTGGTGTACGCGGAGACGCAGAAGCTACGCGGCAATGACGACCCGGAGATACAGTCCGCCTGGCTCATGGTGGCCGAGAAGTCCCCCGACGATACCGCTTCTGCCTTTGCAGCCACGGCCATCGACTCTGAGAACGCCGAACCCGCTGCGGATACTGAAGATGCAGAAGTGAGCCCTGAGTGGACCCTCAAGTTTCAGGACTTCTGGGGTGAGGAGTACAAAAAGGAGATGACGACTGCCCTACCGAACATCGATGGACTCAGACATGACCCCAAGATGAAGCCAACATTAACCTGGACCCTGAGCTGAGCAAGAAGGGGCCTCCCTGCCAGCGCATCTACAAGAAGTCTGCAGAGGAACTCCGCCAACTTCGAGAACGCGTGGAGACTCTGATGTCCAAGGGCTACATCCGACCCTCTTCCAGCCCTTATGCAGCTCCCTGTCCGATGGTCCCCAAACCGGGGAACCCCAAGGAGCTGCAACTGGTGATCGATTACCGGCTCCTCAACCGCCAGACAGTTAAGGACAAGTATCCTCTCCCAGACATCCAGATGATGTTCGACGAGATGCAGGGTGCGAAGTTCTTCTCTTCGTTCGACGCGGTGGATGGCTTCTGGCAAGTACCGATGGCACCAGGAGATGTCGAGAAGACCGCCTTCACCACCCAGATGGGGTCATATGAGGGGTTGGTCATGCCGCAGGGGCTGCAGAATTCACCATCTCAGTACCAGCGACGGATGCAGCGGGCCTTGGGCCATCTCCCATTTGTCCGGATCTTCATCGATGATGTGGTCGTCTTCAGCAACACCGCCGCAGAGCACTACGAGCACGTCAAGCAACTGCTCCTGACATGCAGGGAGAAGGGCGTCTTCCTCAAGAGGTCCAAGTGCCAACTGTTGAAGAAATCCTTGCGGTTCCTTGGCCACTGTATCTCCGCAGATGGCTGCAGACCCCAACACGACAAGGTGGCTGCAGTGAGGGACTGGCCCGAAATGGAGACGGTTACCCACGTCAGGCAGTTCTTGGGCCTGGCGGGGCATTACCGCAGATTCATTCACTGCTTCTCCGAGATCGCCCAGCCCCTCACCCGGTTGACCAAGTCGGACGTACCCTGGGAGTGGGGTCCCATGCAGCAGTGGGCCTTCGAGGAGCTGAAGAAGGCCCTCACATACATCAGCGCCAGTGCTCGCCTTGCCCAACATTAAGGGTGCCGCAGACGGCACAGCACCTTTCGTGGTGCAGACGGATGCTAGCGGCATCGCTCTTGGGGGAGTACTGATGCAAGACAATGGAGATGGTCTTGGACTGCGCGTGATAGCATACGAGAGCCGCCAGTTCTCAGCTGCCGAGCAGAATTATCACACCGGCGAGCGTGAGCTAGGTGCTCTACACCACTGTACCACCGTTACCTGGCGGCATTACCTCATCTTCACCAACTTCCGCATCCAGGGTGATCACCGCCCCCTTGAATGGCTGATGGAACCTGGCAGGGAGCTTAGCCGCAGACAGGCACGCTGGTACATGGATCTGGTGGAGGTGGGAGTCCCGAGAATGGAGTACATCAAAGGAGCGCTGCTGCTGGTACCGGACGCCCTGTCCAGAAGACCCGACTTCAAAGACAAGGACGTGCGTGAGGGGTTGATGGAGGCAGGGGTGATCGACCCCACCTCAGATCTACCGAAAGACCCCCTGGCAACGCTGGAGTCTGAATACTTCTCCAGCTCACCACCCGCAGCTCATCCCCACTGGGCCCAGACGGTTGACTGCTGGCTCTCAGCAGTGGAGACCCTCTCCGTGGCGGAACAGGCCATGGACATGGGGGAGACCATCGCTCTCGTTAACCCGAAGCTCTATAAGGGAATGAAGGAGGATCACCTCGACTTCAACATGCCTGACTGGCCTGCAGCTGATAGCGCGAAGCCGGTAGAAGCTCCACACAAACCCCCTGATAGAGCTCCACCCCAGATAAGGATAACGAGGAGTATGTCACGCGCTGGGAAAGCCTCTACGACCCCAACGCCTCCGCAGTTGGCGTCACCAAAGACGCGAACGCCTACGTCACGAGCTGACGCATCGGAGGCGCCCACTGAGAAGGTGCCAACGAGCTCACCAACCCCGCAGCAGGCGCCCCAACAGTCAACTCCATCCCCGGTCCTTCGCCCACAGAAACGGCAGGCTCCCCCAGAGGACTCACAGAATTGGCGTGTCCGAGCAGAGTACTCCTCGAAGTACGCCGAGAAATTTGGACCCTTCGATGTGGACGCCTGTTGTGACTTTGGCGGCCGCAACAGACAGGCGGATAGATTCTGGACAGACTGCCTTTCAGAGAAATGGAGGGGCCTTCGGGTTTGGTGTAACCCTCCATACAACTCCAAGTGCATTACTGTGGAGGCGATCTTGAACAAGTATATCGCAGAATGGAAGGCAGACCCAGAGAACACCTCAGCAGTCTTCGTTCTACCAGATCACCAGTCCAAGCTCCTCGCGTGGCGCAAACTTTTCAGAAAGGCCAATATGCAGATTGTGGAGGTCATCCCTACTCACGATGACAAGGGCGAGCCCAACCAGTTCTTCGAAAACCCAGATGGGAGAGCCTTCGACCTTCGCTGGCCTGTTCTGATAGTGCACGCCCCTCCCGCCAAACCACAACCAGCACGCGTGAGGCATCCGCGAACAGCCCCCGCTGTGATAAGGACAGGTGAGGCGGCAGACTTCAGAGACGCAGCCTCCCAGCAGTCGGACTCAAAGTTCCTGCGCGCGTTGAAAGCGGAGTACACCCGAGAGGGGACACTTCGTTCACTAAGAGAGAAGGTGAAGGCGGCACCACACCAATGCCTACAGGACTTCAGACTAGTGGGTGAAGTGGTTTGGAGGACCGCAGCAGGGAGATATCAGTTGGTGCTGGGGGAGGACTCTCCACTTCGAGAAGTAGTGATTCGCCATGCTCATGAGTCATTGTCCTCAGGTCACACTGGGCGAGACAAGACTCTGGAGAGGGTGCTGCGACGCTTCTATTGGCGTGGTGCCGCGGAAGATGTGGGCACCTGGGTTGCATCCTGCGCAGTGTGCCAATCAGTGAGGCCGCGGGGAACTTACCCGGATGGGTTGCTAAACCCTCACAGCATCCCGAACAGGCCATGGCAGGATGTCGCGGTGGACTTCGTCACCGGCCTGCCCATGACGCGCGCCTCCCCCCCCGAAATCGATAGTCAGTGGGGCTACAGTACCCTGGTGTACAATTTACATCTGGGTTCAGTTGGCTCACACGAATACATGGACCGTGGCATGAACTCTTACAATACGTGTGCCACGTCGGTCGTTCGCGAGCTCTGACTTCATTGTTGTCGCTATGACATCCTTCATTCGACATGCAGACGTTTGGCCAACTCAGTCGCGAATATAATTTCTGATCTGAAACGAACCATCTCGATTGGACCCGGTTGGCCCGCCTAGGAATATTGAATTTCGATGGAAAGATCTTTGGTATAACGGAAGACAGCTTTTCGATGAGGTGGCATTGTTCAGGAGAGATGTAGAAAAATGACGATTACAAATAAGATAAAAAAATGATAAATCGCGAACCCTGAGATCAATTAGGTGGAAATCGTAGCGTGAACCTTACTTCCGTCGTTCCTGGCGCCCGATGAATTTGAACTTCCTGTTCGTTGACAGATGCTTTAAAAATTTCCGTGGCATCACTCGTGCGTGAGCGCAGCACCCTGCATATTACAAGGTGGGCTAGACTTCTCACGCACACTCTCTCGATGCTGGTTGGCCTGTGGCCTCCGCTTGGGAGAGTCCTATCGCAGTTTTCAAACACGGCTGTTCTCTCGATGCTGGTTGGCCTGTGGCCTCCGCTCGAGGGAGTCCTACCGCATTTTCTCAACACGTCTGTTCTCACACCGACTCTCTCGATGCTGGTTGGCCTGTGGCTTCCGCTCGAGGGATTCCTACATATTAATCACAAGCGCATGCGTCTTGGTCTTGGGATGTTCACACTCTCTCGATGCTGGTTGGCCTGTGGCCTCCGCTCGAGGGAGTCCTATCACAGTTTCCCATCACTTCTGTTCTCACGGTCTCTCGATGCTGGTTGGTCTGTGGCCTCCGCTCGAGGCAGTCCTATCACACTTTCCCAACACTTCCGTGTTGAGAAGTTCTGTGCTCACAATCTCTCGATGCTGGTTGGCCCGTGGCCTCCGCTCAAGGGAGTCCTATCATAGTTTCCCAACACGTATGTCCTCACGGTCTCTCGATGCTGGTTGGCCTGTGGCCTCCGCTTGAGGGAGTCCTATCACAGTTTCCCAACACGTCCGTTCTTACACTCTATCTATCTCTCGATGCTGGTTGGCCCGTGGCCTCCGCTCGAGGGAGTCCTACCACGAGCGCATGTGTCTACTGGGTCTCGGGGGTTCGTTTTCACGCTCTTTCGATGCTGGTTGGCCCGTGGCCTCCGCTCGCGGGCGTCTTATCACAGTCAACGTCTTACGAGAAACCTGCTTGCATGCGTGGTGCATAAACCTGGTGTGCCCAGTGGTGTGAGCCTGTGTCCTTCGTGTTGCGTTGTGGGCGTACGCAGGAATGGGAAAGCGGGGGAAAGATTCGAATGCTCGGAGGCAACGAAAGAGGCAGTATAAAAGATATGAGCGTCAGAACGACACTCATGTCGCCTTGCCTGACGAAGCGGTGCCTGTGCCTGTTGAAACAGTGCCTGATTGTATTCCTGAATGTTCCGAGGGCGAGGGAGAGAGCTGCTGCCCTGGCTTGCCCGCTGCCGAGATTCCGGTCTCGCGCCCCCCGCAGATTCAGCGGGGACCGACCAAATATGGCTCTCTGGCAAACCAGCTTCTTCAAAAGCGGGCAGTAACATGCAGATACCCATTTGAGGTTACTTCCAAATATCGTGCTCCCCCCCCATCGCTGACTGTTGCCAACAAAGTGACAGGGGATAAGATAGCGGCCAGAAGACAACTTGAGCGAGGAGGCCGCCTCATTCGTGCGGCGTTGCTGTCACCAGCCCCACCACCGCCAGCCAAGAAAGGGCATCGACGGTTAGTTTTTTAGAAATGTATCAGTAATAGAACATGTAACAGAGTAATTGTATATGTATAGCAAACATTTTAGATTATACGTGTGCTTCATGTGTTTGAGCCTCCGCGAATTTGTATTGCTGCTGCAAGATTTCTGTGTTGGGGCACAACCGATCTTCTTGTTACAAGATTAATTTTACCCAAGTTATTTGACTTCCACTGTTCTGTTTTGCTAACACGGCGGGTTCTCCCAATATCAATAATGTATCAGTTGTCAAAGTTTCAGAAAGGGTACCCTAATATTGGGAGGTATAGTATACGACGATCAACAAAATGCCCGCTTGATAATTTCCATTTCGGCGTAAGGGGGTTGTTCTGTTTGCTGAGAATGATATATATATATATATGTGTGTGTGTGTGTTATCAACTCAGAAAAGCATCGTATGCATGATGCATCGCGGCGCATCCCGAGATATCGATTTTATAATGAAGCTCACAATGGCTTCCGCAGTTTCGCGTGATATGAAATACCCTACATATTTTCGGTTCCGGTCGAGATGGGCTGATGCTGAGCATTCCAAATGATAGAGTTACGTGTCATGAGCTCAGGAAGCCATCATATGCACGATGCATCGCGGTGCATCCCGAGATATCGATTTTATAGTGTAGCTCACAATGGCTTCCGCAGTTTCGCGTGATATGAAATACCCTACATATTTTCGGTTCCGGTCGAGATGGGCTGATGCTGAGCATTCCAAATGATAAATATATGTGCTATGAGCTCAGGAAGCCATCATATGCATGATGCATCGCGGTGCATCCCGAGATATCGATTTTATAGTGTAGCTCACAATGGCTTCCGCAGTTTCGCGTGATATGAAATACCCTACATATTATTTTCGGTTCCGGTCGAGATGGGCTGATGCTGAGCATTCCAAATGATAGAGTTACGTGTTATGAGCTCAGGAAGCCATCATATGCACGATGCATCGCGGTGCATCCCGAGATATCGATTTTATAGTGTAGCTCACAATGGCTTCCGCAGTTTCGCGTGATATGAAATACCCTACATATTTTCGGTTCCGGTCGAGATGGGGCTGATGCTGAGCATTCCAAATGATAAAGTTATGTGCTATGAGCTCAGGAAGCCATCATATGCATGATGCATCGCGGTGCATCCCGAGATATCGATTTTATAGTGTAGCTCACAATGGCTTCCGCAGTTTCGCGTGATATGAAATACCCTACATATTTTCGGTTCCGGTCGAGATGGGCTGATGCTGAGCATTCCAAATGATACATTTATGTGCTATGAGCTCAGGAAGCCATCATATGCATGATGCATCGCGGTGCATCCCGAGATATCGATTTTATAATGAAGCACACAATGGCTTCCGCGTGATATGAAATAACCTACATATTTTCGGTTCCGGTCGAGATGAGCTGATGCTGAGCATTCAAAATGATAGAGTTATGTGTTATGAGCTCAGGAAGCCATCATATGCATGATGCATCGCGGTGCATCCCGAGATATCGATTTTATAGTGTAGCTCACAATGGCTTCCGCAGTTTCGCGTGATATGAAATACCCTACATATTTTCGGTTCCGGTCGAGATGGGCTGATGCTGAGCATTCCAAATGATAGATTTATGTGTTGTGAGCTCAGGAAGCCATCATATGCATGATTCATCGCGGTGCATCCCGAGATATCGATTTTATAGTGTAGCTCACAATGGCTTCCGCAGTTTCGCGTGATATGAAATACCCTACATATTTTCGGTTCCGGTCGAGATGGGCTGATGCTGAGCATTCCAAATGATAGATTTATGTGTTATGAGCTCAGGAAGCCATCATATGCACGATGCATCGCGGTGCATCCCGAGATATCGATTTTATAGTGTAGCTCACAATGGCTTCCGCAGTTTCGCGTGATATGAAATACCCTACATATTTTCGGTTCCGGTCGAGATGGGCTGATGCTGAGCATTCCAAAAGATACATTTATGTGCTATGAGCATAGGAAGCCATCATATGCATGATGCATCGCGGTGCATCCATAGATATCGAATTTATAATGAAGCTCACAATGGCTTCCGCGTGATATGAAATACCCTACATATTTTCGGTTCCGGTCGAGATGAGCTGATGCTGAGCATTCCAAATGATAGATTTATGTGTTATGAGCTCAGGAAGCCATCATATGCACGATGCATCGCGGTGCATCCCGAGATATCGATTTTATAGTGTAGCTCACAATGGCTTCCGCAGTTTCGCGTGATATGAAATACCCTACATATTTTCGGTTCCGGTCGAGATGGGCTGATGTTGAGCATTCCAAATGATACATTTATGTGCTATGAGCATAGGAAGCCATCATATGCATGATGCATCGCGGTGCATCGATAGACATCGATTTTACAGTGAAACTCACAATATCTTCCGTAGTTTCGCGTAATGGGGAAATACCCTACGGATTTTCGGTTCCGGTCGAGATGGGCTGATACTCTACAATCTAAATGATAAATATATGTGGTATGAGCTCAGGAAGCCGTCATATGTGTGATGGATCGGGGTGCATCGAGAGATATCGATTTTACAGTGAAACTCACGATGGCTTCCGCAGTCTCGCATAATCGGGAAATACCCAACAAATTTTCGGTTCCGGTCGAGATGATCTGATGCTGAGCATACGGAACGATAGATATGTGTGTTACGAGCTCAGGAAGCCGTCACATGCTTGATGCATCCCGAGACATCGAGTTTAAAGTGAAACCCAAAATGTTTCCCGCACGACTTTCGCATAATATGAAATGGCCATCAGAATTTCGGTTCCCATAGAGGAGGGCTGATGCTGAGTGTTCGGAATGATAGATATATGTCAATTGAATTGAGGAACCCAGCATATGCATGATAGATCATGGTGCATCAGCAGTTATGATTTAATGGTGAAACCCAACCTTTCCATATGCATATTAAACTCAGCTCACATATTCATAACCCTATGATCTAGCGCCTCGTAAGTAAATAATTTCGGCGGCAGCTCCAAACTCCGTTCATTATGTCAAAATGTTCCAATATATCACCCCATATATGGGCCGCAATTGCAGCCCCCTCGCTCGTGCATATCAAGTCTAGCTCACATATTCATAACCCTAGCTGTACTCACATATTCATGTTGAACATCCGGAAAGATGGATGTGAGGAATCTAACTTGCGCTGACAGCCTATTATTCTGCCAGACTGCAACCCCTTCAAATACTTAAGCCCGGCATTTTAGCCTGTGCTCGGAAAGCGAGACTCGGATACACGTTCCCAGAGCTGAGAACATGAATGTACCCGAGCTTCGGGGATGTCAGGAATTAAACCTGAGGTGAAAGAGGGCCACCCGATCACACGGCAACCCCTCACATATTCAGGACAGTCGTTTCGGGCCGTTCAGCAAAACGTCACATTAAACGTGCAGTGCCGAACGCAAAACATACAAGCTACGATGGCAGCTTCGTGAGCACAGTCAAGGCTGCATCACTCACAAGGGAAAACACTAAATTTACAGTACCTTGATTGGCTAAGACTACTGTGCAGCCAGGAAGTGAGAAGAGAAGAGCAAAGCTGTGATATCTCAGATTCAAACTGAGATCTCCGGAGATATTCCCCGGCGCTCTATGTTGAGCTAATATCACAAACGCAAAAGTTTCAACAAGCAGGCTTGCAACAGAATCGACCGTGGTCATAGACTCACAGAAGAATTAATAAAACCAAAGCTTCGCGCATACTGATATCGGAAAGAGCTGAAAAAAGCTGACACGAAGCTGAAAAGTATGGCAACTCAGGTTATAACTGAGATCTCTGGAAGACATTTCCAGCGCTCTATTTCGAGCTACTGCCACGAAGGAATGCTGTCTTTTCCCGCTGTGCCCAGGGCAGTACGCGTGCCGTGCGCGAGTCAGATTTCCGGTTTACTGTTCGAGAAAAGAGTCCACATTCAAGGAGTCACCTACAGGCTGCGAAATCACGAAGTGTACGGCGCTCTTTATGGCGTTGGCCGTTGTTTTCTCGACGGATCCGAAAACAAAGACAACCTGGCACAACTCCCCAAGACAGCTACATAACACAGACACGGTTAAACAATCGCAAGGTTAATATTCTGCCTCAATCTAGACGCACAAAAATACTTGCACACAAAGCAGGCACGAAAGTGATGGCAAGGATGCTGAGTGCTGGGACCTTCAACGACTGATAGCGTCGAATGCACGAAAAATGATTGGTCAATGGCAATGATTCTATCTCAAATTCCATCGGGATCCGACATGGATGCACCGATGGACATCGCAATCTGTACTGTACCACCATTTGGAACGCAAGAAACCTGTCACCAACAAATATCTGAGCTGACGTTGCATTTGTTCATTTTAAATTGATAAATATATACGACCGACGGATCAAGTCGATGTTTATCTAATGGCATCGGGCTTGGATGGCCCAATTCCCAGATACGCTGATGCAACCATGGCCTTCGGCGTCTCCTCCATATATATATTCTTAATTTGTCGACAAGGGCGACAGGTAAGCGTCGGAAGATTCCCTTTCCGCGGCTTCAGAATGCTTTTTGAATCCAATTCTGCAGACGCGGAGCCTGCGATACTCTGTGACCATTTTCGCGATCTGGCATGTGGGGGGTGGCGCGAGTCATGTGTCTCATTTGTCAATTAAAATATCATGGCTCGAACTCGCGGACCTAAACGTAGAAAGGCGAATCACACAGACGTTGTGTTGGTTGCCCAAGGCAAAGGATTGGTCAAACGCACTCAGAATCATCCGTATGACTGCGCTGGGAGTGACGATGTGGAATACCAAGTGAGGGAAATCAAAGCGCACAGGAAGTGCTACGGCGTAGACCAGTATCTCGTCGGCTGGGAGGGGTTAGCAACTCAGCACGATACGTGGGAGCCCGCGGAGAACCTGCCAGGTTCGGAAGACGCTATCACAGCGTTCTGCAAGGAGCAAGCCGAGAAAGCCGCGGAGTCTGAGGCTAGAGAGGCAGGGAATAAACGTAAACGCTTGTCGACAGCTAGAAGTGCACCCAACGCCGATGGCGATGAGCAAGAAAGAGATTATGCACCAGGTATGAAACGACGGAAGACTCCCCTTCACTATTTACGCGCCGGCCCGCTTCGTTGTGTGTGTGTGTGTGCGTATAACAATCATTATCTAACTTTCGTTGGATGACCACAGAAGTTGAGGAAGATGGACAGCTACTCGACCCCAAGAACGGCAAAACGAAGCGTAGGGCTAAGGTGTGGGGCTACTACTGGATCATCAAGACCGACGGTCGTGTCACGCATACGGTTTGCAAGTTGTGTGGCCCGAACTCTACCCCTGCAGCTTATTGTGGCAACACAAGCAATATGCGCAGTCATCCGTCTCTCACACGTCCATCAAGATGTTTTCTGCCAGTTGGTCCTCGCTGAGAAGAAGGCCGAGGGCGTCAGCGTCGAGAGCAGCAACTCTGGGCATGATACCCCTGATACTGGGACTATCGAGGCCATGCTCCCCCAAGTTTCAACTGAGAAACGTGACGTTCTACATAAGAAGTTCGCGCTATGGATCGTAAGGAGGCGTAGGTGCGTGCCCTACACTTTCGGAACACGCAGCTTTGTGAACTTTGTTTGCCTTTGTTCTCGGTGCGTGTGCAATATGCGTTCGCTCGTGCTCAGCTGACTGGGGACGTATGCATTGCACGCAGATCGCTATCTATTGGCGAGACCGATAGCGAACTCCGCGATATTTTTTACTACATATTTCAAGGCGGATATACTCTGCCGACGTACAAGCTCGTCGTGCAAAAGGTCCTCGAGCTATCCGCGGAGGGGAGGGAACGAACGCGTGATGTATTGTTGGCTTCGCTCGAAGAGGGCATTCTGCCCAGCATCGCTGGCGACATATGGTCTGAAGGGGGCATTAGTCTTTTCGGCATTATTGCATATTGGTTGGACGCGGACTTCACACTGCAGCAAAGATCATTGGCTGCTGTGCCGTTTTCTGATGTTCGTCACACTGCCGCCGAGATTCTCGTAGCCACTAAGAAAGCGTGTGCAGCGATGGGAGTGGGTGTTTTTGACGACGAGAAGGACACTGTGTGCGAGTTTGTGCACTGCACAACATCGGACTCTGCTTCGAACATCGTTTCTGGGTGGGGGGCTTTCGATGGCCACGAGTGCAACTGCCACTTACTGGCGTTGTGTGTGCTCGAGTTTTTGAAAAGCCACGGTGTGAAGGAGGTATTTAAGAGCCTACGTGGAATGTCTTCACACTTTAGCCACAACATCATCGGCCTAAAGCTATTGCACACGTGCCAGTCGAAGCACGACCTGCCAGAGACTGCGCCCCCCAAAGATAACGACACCCGCACTGGTTGGAGTGGTGCCTACCTCCAGAGTGCTTGGTATCGCCAACAACAGGTGCGCATGCCGACATACGTGAGTGCGTGTATCTGCAATCATAATTTCATGTATTTTACTTACGAATGCCTCGGGAAGTCTACCTTTACCAGGTGCATACGTACGTATTACTAAAGTGTGAAGTGTGTTCATATACGACGGAGAGCGTATGTTAATAAGACATCGGTGTGTGGTGTTGGGCACGATTGTCTCAGGAGGCAGTAAGGATGTACGACCTCGAAAATCCCCGGAAAGCAGCGAACGCGGCGGCCAACCCTGATGGAAGCGTATACAAGGATCACAAGCTGCTGGACGTTCAGTGGGACATTGTGAACGAGTCGGTCTACATCCTAAACTTGACCACGGAGTGCATTAACTTGCTGCAAGGAACGGACTATCCCACTGCCAACCTTGTCTTGCCCCTCATTGGTTCTCTCGCTTTCAAGTTGCACGCTCTCACGCCAGTGAAGTATGAGAAGCAAGTGAGGGACATCTACAATGAGGCGGTTAAAATAGCTCGTGAACAGTTGTACCAAGCAGTGTGCCGCCGTTACTTCAACGGACTTATGGAGTGTAAGCTGGAGGATTTCTGCGTCGCTACATTTCTGGATCCACGTTACAAGGACTTTGAGTTCAAGTATGTAAATAAATGGAATAAGGGTGCGTCTAATTAGTTGTGATGTGCATAACATAACTTGTAAAACACTAACTTTGTGTTTAGCACTTTTTGCAAATGAAGGATTGTGGAAGTTGTTTGTGGATTGACGGTGTGCTTACATGTCGCGGTGGCAGGTACCTTAACGGTGGAGAAGGCCCAAGGGTGGGCCCGTAGTTGTTGGCAGAATGACTGGCGACCTATTGCTCAGAACGGTTCGTCGCAGGATCCCACCTCGGTGTCGATGGTTAGTGTGCCACAGAGGTCTGCCCCTGCCAAGAAGAGAACCGTGACGACTGTGGCCAGCTTTTTAGATAGTGATAGTGAGGATGATGAAGTGGGTGAGCTCATAGTGGCGGAAAGGGCTGAAGATGAATTTGAAAAGTACATGGCACTGCCTGCAGCAACAAAGCATACGGACCCTCTAGTATGGTGGAAAGCTGATGCTAAAAACCTCCCACACATGGCCAAGATGGCGAGGCAATTCCTGGCTGCGCCTGCTAGTACAGCAGGTGTGGAGCGTGCATTTAGCGCCTGCGGCCAAATGCATAGTGACCTTAGAAAGTGTCTAAAAGAGGGTACCATAGAGCACGCACTTATGGCAGCGATGAATTAGACTACTTTGTTATTATAATGTAGAGTGCTAGAGTCCAGCATTTGCATGGAACAATAATTATCGGAATAAGTCCGATATATCGATATATTAGTTTATTGGTATTACTCGATACCTATTTGTGCACCTATCACAATATCGCAATCGACTGATACCTGTTCTCCTAATATTGGTATCGGTTAATAGCTTAGGATGGCATATCGGTATCGATTAATTAAAAAAATTGGATATCGGTATCGACTAATACTTATTTTTGACTTATCGGAAAAAACTAATACCACCTAGAACCAACCGATACCGTGCCTTGCCGTGGAGTTGGCAAACTTGGAAACTCTGTGTCGCACCACATATCAAGTACAGGGTCATAAACTTCCACAGTATCCAAGCCTTTTCCATCTGAGCCATAGCCACCTATCACCAAAATCTTGCCGTTCGCAGTGATAGCAGATGCACCTCCTCTTGCTCCGCGTAAGGGTGCGACATTAGCCCAAGAGTCACTTTGTGGGTCATACCTTTCAACAGAGCTTATGGCCACATCTGGCGAATCCTCCTCCTCCTCCCTCAGTGTTACCCCCCCTATCACGTACAAGTGCCCATTTAAAGTCTCTAAAGCATAGTCTTGTCGTTGTAGTGTGAAACCTTGAGCTTGTGACCATGAATCTACACTTGGGTCATATACTTGCATGATGTCTTCTTCCGTGACATAAATTTGTCGCGATTATGAACAAGGGGCGGCAATGTAGGGGCTGGCGGGGCGTGGGGGTATTGCTGGGTGCTAAAATGGCGGTGTATCTCTGTTGTGGTTGAGTGTGGGGTGTTGTGAGGGATTTTGGGTTTGAGATGTGGGTGCGGCATCGGAGGGCAGGTTTTTTTAAATATATTGCAAAATATGTACACCGAAACCACCTCAGCAGCCGTGGCTCACCCACATTGAGAACTACACCGAAACCACCTCAGCAGCCGTGTCTCACCCACATTGAGAACTACACCGAAACCACCTCAGCAGCCGCATTTCACCTACATCAAAAACCTCCCCATCATCACCCACACACTCAGCCGCACACCGTAGACCGACGTCTTCTGCCAGCGCGCACATTTATATCTCGGCATACCTGTACGTCGATAAGAGTCTAAATGATATATCTTTGTGCATTACGAACGTTGGAAAATGTTTTCCCAATCCAATTTACTCGCAAACAGTGTGGGCAATCATACGTGCAGTGAAATATTCACGGCCGTGAATTTAATATTCACGGCCGTGAATTCCAGATTCGGGAGGGCGTAAACGGTACGTTTATGTGAGAACTGAAGTCGGCTTGGTTGCAAAGACCTGTCTGGTATTTTCTCTAAGTATTTTCAGACGTTCCCAAAGTGACCAAAAACCGAACGATCGGCGATCGAACGGTTTTTGGTCACTTTGGGAGTGAGATCGTGAGTTTAGGCTTGGTGACAACACGCGAAACAACACTGAGTATTTTCAGACGCGTTCCCAAAGTGACCAAAAACCGAACGATTGGCGATCGAACGGTTTTTGGTCACTTCGGGAGTAAGATCGCGAGTTTAGGCTTGGTGACAACACTGAGTATTTTCAGACGCGTTCCCAAAGTGACCAAAAACCGTTCGATCGCCGATCGAACGGTTTTTGGTCACTTTGGGAATGAGATCGTGAGTTTCTAAGGCTTGGTGACAACACGCGAGACAACACTCAGTGTTTAAGTATTACCAGTGTTTAAGTATTACCGTCTGATAATACTTGGAGAAAATACTCACTGTTTGATTTGTTAAATATGCAATTTTAACTAAAGGCGGAAGGCTTTCTCTCCGGGAGTGTGCCCCTGTCCAGCGAAATAAAGATCTCTAAGATTGTATACTAATCTGAGTAATCTTTTGCTTCAAAATATTATCACATATTCCTACTTAGTATGATGTGGGTACCCGTTTCGCAAAGAAGATGAAACCCCATAGCGCAACTATTGCGGGTTTCAAATTCCTTAAATTCCACCCGCTTCCGCCAAATGAACGCGTCATCCCACAACGAGATGTGTGGTTGACCGTTCAGTTCCCTGCCCTGTATCTAGTTCAATGAAAGCCCCGTATCTGGTTCAACGAAAGCCCCGTATCTGGTTCAATGAAAGCCCCGTAATCTTGCTTGCGCAAAAAAAGTTGTTCCTAACACTTATTATATATGTAGTCAACTGTACAAGGGAACCGTGGAAAGCAAGGGCAACGCACCTTTCATTTTTGATGGAGAATCTTTTACCCTGTCCTTTTTCTTGAATAGAGGACAATAAAATGCATACCATCAGTGTGTTCAACAGTACATCGAAACCCGCCGTTGTCGCAAGAAAGGCACACCCTGCCGTACTTTTTCGGAGGCTTCCTCATGTTTGCAATAACCAAGTGAACCGAGGTGGGGTGGGGGCAAAATAATTCAAACGGTGATATTAGACGCATGTTCATGTGTCACAAACTTATTCCCCAAAAACAGATCGAAATTTCTATTCCCCATTATGCACTTTTCTATTCCTAAATCATTATGCTACCCAATCACCCGCACCGCGCCTAGCCACAACCCAGGACGCTATGAACTTGAACATCAACACGACCGCAACTGGACCTGCAACAATCAGCAACATCAATATGTACTTTGGCACCAACACGCATCGTCCAGCCAGAGCATCCGCGTACATGCACCTTGAGCACGATGCCTACCTCACTGGCGCAATCAGCCACGCACCACGGACCACGAGCTCCACGAGCACGCGGAGCCGGATCGCAGCCGTTGCGTAGCCGTACCTTGAGAACGAGGCCGTCCTCACTGACGCGACCAGCCACATACTGCAGACCGCGACATCCACGAGCGCGCAAAGCTAGATCGCAGCCTCCACGTATATGCAGCTTGAGAACGATGCCGTTCTCACTGGCGCCGTCGGCCACGCCCCGCAAACCGCGACATCCACGAGCACGCACAGCATGGCCGTCCACCGACGACGCTCAGCCATGCCAGTCACCGACGACCCTCAGCACGGCCGTTCACTGACGCTCAGCCATGCCGTCACTCAACGACGCTCAGCATGACCGTCCACTGACGCTCAGCCATGCCGTCACTCAACGACGCTCAGCATGGTCATTCACCGACCGACGCGCGAACACGCTGTCCCAGCTGCTGCAGCAGCAGGGCTGAGCTGCCCCGGCATCCTACAGTGGTGTACGCGTTGCCCCAACAGCAGCAGCACAGCCAGGTCATCTGGACCTACGCCGACAGCCGCAGACACAGACGCTCCGGCCACCAACCACGAGACCAACGCACCGCCAGCTGCAGACACAGACGCTCCGGCCACCAACCAAGAGACCAACGCACCGCCGTACCGCAGCATTACCGCACGCTCCGGCCACCAACCACGAGACCGACGCACCGCCACCAGCATTACGTACGCCTGGCCACCAACCACGAGACCAACGCACCGCCAGCTGCAGACACAGACGCTCCGGGCACCAACCACGAGACCAACGCACGGCCAGCCGCAGACACAGACGCTCCGGCCACAACCACGAGACCAACGCACCGCCCGCCGCAGACACAGACGCTCCGGCCACCAACAACGAGACCAACGCGCCCACAGTTGCAGACGGCCAGCCATCAACTACGAGATCAACACGCCCACAGCCGCAGCCGCTCAGCCACTGAACTACGCGGATCAACACGCCCACAGCCGCAGCCGCTCAGCCACTGAACTACGAGATCAACACGCCCACGAAACGCCCGCTCTCACCACCGAACTACGAGATCAACACGCCCACAGCCGCAGCCGCTCAGCCACTGAACTACGAGATCAACACGCCCACAGCCACAGCCGCTCAGCCACTGAACTACGAGATCAACACGCCCACAGCCGCAGCCGCTCAGCCACTGAACTACGAGATCAACACGCCTGCCCGCAAACCCGCTCAGCCACTGAACTACGAGATCAACACGCCCGCAGCCGCAGCATACCATCAACTACGAGATCAACACGCCCGCAGCCGCAGCAAGCCATCAACTATGAGATCACGCCCGCAGCCGCAGCAAGCCATCAACTATGAGATCAACACGCCCGCAGCCGTTAAAGAAGCCACCAACTATGAGATCAACACGCCCGCAACCGCAAAGATACCATCAACAACGAGATCTACGCACCCGCACCCGCAGCAAGCCATCACCGGCGAGATCAACACGCCTCGCAGCCGCAGCAAGCCATCAACTATAAGGTCAACACGCCCGCAACCGCAGCAAGCCATCAACTAAGAGGTCAACACGCCCACAGCCGCAGCAAGCCATCAACTATAAGATCAACACGCCCGCAGCCGCAGCAAGCCATCAACTATGAGGTCAACACGCCCGCAGCCGCAGCAAGCCATCAACTACGAGGTCAACACGCCCGCAGCCGCAGCATACCATCAACTACGAAATCACGCACCCGCAGCCGCAATCAGCCATCTTACCGCATCCCTCGAACACGAAAGTATATTGAATTATACGCTAAACGAATGGGAAAAGCTAAATATCAATTCTCACGTTGCAAATTATGTAAAATCACGCCACATATGCATACACACCATTACCATGGGGTGATACGAGGGTCCTTGTTGACTCCCCCTTGTTCTTTCAAGGGAACATACTGTGCATACCAAACATACACTAACATCAGGGGAATTGTGAAGAATGAAGAAAAGCCCAATACGAAGAACATAGAGCGATCATCTCTTTAACAAATGACCGAATTGAATGCTAAGCTACACCAGCGTTGCCTCAGCTTTTCACGGTAATGTAATAATTAACTCCCCACACCTTACTCCCCATCATTGCTCACTGTGACTTGAAGATAATGTCTGTGTTCTTCACACTGTATGGCCATAGCACCCCCCAGTGATATACCGCAATGGGCTTATTTTCTGAAATGTAGGATACGTCTGTCACTTTAAGATGGATTGAGTAGAAGTTGGTGCTGGTACAGGGTGGACAGTTTTATCAATGATGCTATACATTTACATTAATATTTTAATAACTGAAAAGGATTTCTTTGTGCGTTTAGAAGAGCTCTGAAGAGTGGTGCCAAGTCATGCTTTCACCTTCTCCGCAACAAACACATGGGGTATGCTCATTGCGCTCATTACTTCTCGCATGCATTGCTGAAGCGCCATCGTTGACAATGATTCACAAGAAAGAAAATTGGTTCATAAAAATCACACTGGTATGTATACCTCCTTCCGAAATACCAGGTGTCACCTGTGCAAAAGAAAGTCTGGAGAACACGGAAACCGCAGTCTATACTCTGAATGCTCTGGACCGGTCCTGCATGCTGTGGCACTTTAAAAGCTTCATGCCTCTTACTTGCCCTTAAGGTCGATGAGAGTGTCGACGATGGCAGGCTCAGCCAGCGTGCTCGTGTCCCCGAGTTGATCAATCTCATTGCTGGCAATCTTGCGCAAAATTCTGCAGAGGGAGGCCATCGAAACCAAAGAACAAGGCGTTAGCAAGCGATGCATGGCATGGCGAAGCCGTCAGTCGCAAAAGACGCAATCCCATAATAGATGACCATATGCTGCTGCTGCTGCATTACTTCAACTTGCGTGGCACTTATGGTAATGTAGGGCAATGGCAGGGCGAGGGTTGGTGGCGTGAGGTCACCGGCGCATGATCTTGCCGCTGCGGGTCTTGGGAAGACCGGGTGCCCAGTGGATGGTGTCAGGGGCAGCGAAGGCGCCGATCACACTCCGCACAGAAACCTTCAGCTCCTTGCGCAGGTCCTCGTCATAGTCCACTCCCTCCATCAGCGTCACATATGCATAGATGCCCTGTCCCTTAACTGGATGGTCGACGCCTACCACCGCCGCCTCGGCGCACTTCGGGTGAGTCACCAGAGCGCTCTCCACCTGCATGGAGGACGTGGGTAGATGTGAAGAGGCGCACGAGAACCCACTTCCATCAGGCGCGGTGCACAAGGGACCTGCGGAATCGGATAGCAAAGAGGACACGCGCCCTTCCCTGTCCATGCGTGTGGCCGGTGCGGGCCATTGTCACCGGGTGCATGGAAACCTTTTGAGCTGGAGCAAGGGGCAGGGCATTGCCACCCCACTTGATATCATACCATATCAACTAGGCCATTTATTCCGCATAGCAATTGACGACTAAATGACTGAATGAATTGATAGAGCGTACTATGAATCGTTCCCGGCCATCCAGACCATGCGCTGCGTGCGCATGCGCCACAGAGGCTTGCACAGCTCATCGCCACACAGCAGCGCAGGATCATCTGGGGATACATGCCAAACTTCTCGGCGCTGGTGGCAGGCACATAGTCTTGAACAGAATGAGAGGAATGCATCGCTGGGGGAACCGCTGGGTGGATGTGAAGTGGCTGCAGGGGCTTTGCATGGTCCCCGTGCCCACAGCTACAGGTCACATGCGTGGGTGTGGGTATGGTTCCCGCGGTTGAGGTGAGGGAATGTGGCAGTGCAGCGGGTACGTGCGGCGGAAGCGTACCTCAGCAGTGCCAATGCGATGGCCGGAAACGTTGATGACGTCATCGACGCGACCTGCGGTACCACATAATTATGGGTGACAAACACAACGAGGACAGTCATCACAACGATGACTGAACATTTAAACACATGGAAGCAAAGGCGATGGCCAAGCCCCAGGTCTGTCAACAGGTCCAAGTGCACATAAAGTAAGCAAGGTGGCGGCTGAACGTTCACCGGATACGGCCCGGTCGGATTCCACACCGCATGTGGCCCCATCAGAGATCATAACAAATACCCCTTGGTGCTGAAGAGGCCTGGCTCAGGGGAGGGTGGCCCACACCCGTGATCCAGTAGTATCCATCGGCATCTCTGCGGGCTCCGTCTCCCGAGAAGTAGTATCCCTGCGCGTCACATGCGCGCTGTGTGAAGTGCGGCGTGCAGACACCCCGTCCTTGGCACCAGGGATCATCCAGTCCCCGCAGGTATCCAGGCGCACCTCTAGGCCTAGCACTCAAGGGTGCCACGTGGGTGTGCAGCGGGGCTGTAGGGACTGGCTCAGTGCAGTAAACAGCGGAGCTTAAAGGCTGTGGCCCCGTCATATTGCACCCTGTAGCCTGATGGGCACATGCAACCGGTGTGGCGGAGGGAGACAGCGCCGGAGGATGGTGCAGTGTAGTGTCCGACGTCGGGGCCGTAAGCATCGAATGCGCTCCTCTGAAGCTCTGGCACCAGCGCGCCACCTCGTTCCGGCAGTGCTTCACTGCTTTTTCTGCAATGCGTTTGCTGAGCAGCGAATCGTTATCGCTTAGGGGGGCTCCGTGCCAGATATCACTCCCGCAGCTGGAGTATGGTGCACATGTGCCAAAGACGTGGACGCATCACTTTGACACATTAAACGAGGGTGAGCCGGCAGGAATGGTCGGTGTGATGCTTGGCTTCCATGATGCCACGGAGGAGGGGGGCGAGGGGGGGGAGGGGAATGGAATAACTTGGCACCTTGACAGCAGAGAAGTAGGCAGTCTCGTAGCGGGCGTGGTCTTGATACAGGGTGCGCATCATGCTGGGCCAAGGGCTCTTAATGCACAGCAGCCCCTCCGCTTCGCCCTGGCAGAGGTCCCCGGAGGTGCGACCCTTATCGTGTCAACACAGAGCACACTAGTCATGCCCTATGCCAAAGTCAACAGAAAGCAGACTAGCCATGCCCTCCGCCAAAGTCAACAGAAAGCAGACTAGTCATGCCCTCCGCCAAAGTCAACAGAAAGCAGACTAGCCATGGCCTACGCCAAAAGGAAACTCGCTTTCGAGCTTCCCTGCTACCCGAGCTACAGTTGGGCCCGTTACGGCCGCGCTCGCTCCGACGGATGCCTGGCTGCAATGATCAGCACATCCGCATCGGCTTTCCACCACCGGAGATCTTCACAGGCTCCTCTCGGAACGCGCGCCCTCGTGCAAGAGCACATCCCGCTCCCTGGAGGTGAATGCCTAGATGAAATCTGCTCGTCGTGTGAATACCACCTGAACACCCAAGAGCGACCCTGTAGCCCATACAGGGGACAACCAAGCCGCACTGCGCTGGACTCGGACAGGAGTGCGGTGCAAGGGGGCACGTGCACGGCACCTCGAGCTCATTTCCCTTCTCGTCAACAATGGCGGGCTCCACGCCAAAGAATGGCAGGCTGGCGGACCCGGGCTTCAAGGCCCAGCCGCCAGGGAGGGGTGTGATCATGTGTCCCGCGGTCTCGGTCTGCCACCACCTGCATGGCCGCCATCGCCACATGGCATCCTCATATCACATGTGCCCGTCTCCCCACAGCGGCCCTGGACCAGGCGCTGTGTACCATGTAAAGGCCGCGGCCAACTGCCTATGTTTCTGCAAGGGTCCGCATATGGCAGCGGAGGCGTGGGCCGGAGAGGCGCGTACGTGTCCACAATTGGGCAGCGCCCATCTCCAACCACTTCGTGGTACCTGCATTGGTGAGGGACACGCAAAGGCCTGAGCGCCCGCGACGGTCAGGGACTTCCACAGTGCATATACTGTGGGGTCGGCTATGCCCACGCCATATGGGGTCAGCTGGTGACACAGCCCACACAGTCTCAATTGAGGCCATGCCCACGCCACACGGGGTCAGCTGGTGACACAGCCGACGGCGGAGGGAGTCACACCAGCGCCAAGCCTCGGGATTGATTGGCTCCCCGACAGAGCCGAGGATTCGAAGGCTGGAGCGGTCATACTGCTTCACGATGGCGTCTCCGGAGCGCTGCAGCGCGCGAATCGCTGTGGGCGCCGTGTAGAACTGAGACACCTGCAGATGCAGCCATCCACCGCCACCAGCATCATCACTCACCACTGAGCTCTCTCCGGTTGGGGACTCTCGTTGCTGGCGATGACTTGGCAGGGGACCTGCGTATGACTCAGCTCGGTGCGGCATGGCAGGAAAGCAGCGGCACTAAACCAGCTGGAGGGATCGCTCCATGCAAGGGGCCACGGGGGTGCAGGTGGGGGCGGACATTCGCGGCACTGCTGGGGGAGGGGCGACCTCAGGGGCGCTCGATGCAAGGGGCCACGGGGGTGCAGGTGGGGGCGGACATTCGCGGAGCACTGCGGGGAGGACCTCAGGGGCAATTGCTTACCTTGTACTTATCAACAATTGCCCAGCACCTGCCCGCATCTGGGTAGGTGGGAACGCCCTGCGCAGCGTCCTCCCCCGAATCCCGCAGAAAGTTGAGATTCAAAAATTCATTCTTCAAGGTACGTTGCAGTAGAAACCCCGCGGATATTTTGGTGGCAAGGTTGAGAATGAGCAACCCATGAGCGAGGTCCCTTTTGCCAGTTTGGACATTTTGGTGAGCACTCAACAAGTACGAACCGCATCGAGTTTTCCATAGACATATAAGTTCACTTGTGTGATCAACTTTAAAACGCTCTTCAGACTGTACGCAGAGGACGCCAGCATTGCATTAGATCAGCTGTGACAATGCAGAAAGAGAAGGCAGCGGCGCACTCAGGCCGGTGGGGAAGACGGACCTCAAAGACAACCTGGCTGGCACCGTTGAGCAGTGGCCCATAAGCCAGGTAACTGTGGCCGGTGATCCAGCCACAGTCCGCCGTGCACCAGTAGACATCACCGTCCTTGTAGTCAAACACGTACTTGAAGGTGGTCGCCGCATAAACCTGCAACGTGAAACGTACCCAGTTCTAGTGTCCGGAGAGGTATATAGCATATAGCTGAACACGCCCTTTGACAGTATGACGCAACTCCTTCACCCAGTTTGAGCGACAGATTTCCCAGGCGCAAGCTTGCAAGTGCTCAGACGAGGCAGGCTCGGCGGTGGAACACTTTGGATCATCGATAGCGGACGAGTTTGGCCAAGAGGTACGACAAGGCACCTGGAGTTCAACCTTTTGGCTGAAGGGGGAAAAACACAAGATGTGCCAAATAGAAACAAACACAAACGCGTAAAGCAAGGCAGCTGCGATACAAAAGAGGAGGGACCCGCCCTTTGGAGGAGTGTCACAGTGCTGGCAGCGGCTGCCATAACACCCGCAATACGCTGGAAGCACCTCCCCATCCTTGGGAGAACACGTTGAAGCGCAACTCACCATATACCCGCCGGTGGTGTGCACTACGCCCTTTGGCATGCCAGTAGAGCCGCTTGTGTACAGCATGAACAGAGGATCCTGCGACCGAACTGCCTCTTAGAATCCAATCTTTCCTTACTGCATACAGCAAGCGCCGTTGTGAGCCTCCCATGGGATTTTCTAGCGCTCGACATGAATACGACAGATCTTATCTTTGTGCAGGGAATCCAAGAAGAAATATGGCTCGGTTCGAGAAAATATGGAGTGAAGATGGAGTAAGCAAGCGGTCTCCAGGCAGGGCGACTGTCTTGCGAGTTGACCTGTCGAGAGTGGAGTACGGAGTGATCAAACAGGTCGAGCAGGCTTGGGGAGTGCGCCCAGTCCTGAAAGAAGCGCTGCGACTCCTACTTGCCTGGAGGTCCAACATTGAGAGTGCAAGGTTCAACCGCTGTGCAGGCTTAGAGACGAGAGGCGGCGAATAGCTACCTCGGCATCAACCCACTCGACCTCACAGTCCGTGGACATTGATGACATGACCTCATTCCACCAAACGTCGCGACCCTCGACCATAGGCAGGTCCTCCTTTGCCATCGCACGTGTGTTGTCATACACCACGACGGTGGAGGGAGTGAAACCCTCCGCACTGGTGATAGCGATGGCTTTGTCCACGATATCCTTCAGCCCGATGGACTTGGTGCCACGCATCACCGCGGAGCAGGTTAGCACCACGTCTGCAACACCCGCGCAATAATTGAGCGCCGCCGAGGTGGCACTTTCGTGTTGAGCACGCCCCCGCTAAAAGTGAGAGGACAAAGTGAAGGGAGCCTTGCACTTTTCTCTCCGCAACCAGACTCGAATGAGCTAAGGAATTGCGGAGGCCTCTAATTCCTCCCACTTCAGCTGCTGCTACGCGTGAATATAACTTGCTCTAACTTAGCTGTAGTCGATTTCAAGCAACGTTCTTGCTTGCTCTCTACTTCGCACTGCTGCTATGCATTCAGCAGGAACAATTTCGAAAACTGCTAATACTTTGGTGTATCAACTGCGAGTGTGGGGAGAAAACCGGCGCTCCAGATCGTAGCAGTACAGAAGGCTCGCAAGTCTGAGGAGCGTGAAGGGAGGCCAACGGGATGGGTGGCGGAGGGGGCGTGTGCCTGATAAAGACCCACTGATGCGCTGTGCAAGGGCTTCGGCTGAGAAGCCGCCAAAAACGACGGAGTGGATAGCACCGAGGCGCGCACAGGCCAGCATCGCGATGGGAAGCTCGTTAAGCATGGGCATATATATAATTACGCGATCTCCCTTCTTTACGCCAACAGATTTCAGATAATTGGCCGTCTTGCACACCTCGTCCTTGAGCTGGGAGAAGGTCAACCTGAAAAAAGAGGGAGGCCAATACATTCACCGACGCGATAAAGGCAACGCGTCCAGAGCTGTTATGCCTATCATCTTGTGAGGACTAAGGGGTCTGCCTTCCAGGGAAAAGAGAAACTATATTTCCCATGACGTGACGCCCTTGACTCTTGGCTAGGTCAATCTCTATTCTCAAAAGACACAGCCAAGCGAAGGCTATACGGGCCAGTCTCGCCTGCAGAGCAAAGGCAGGGCTCGAAGGGAACGGAAAGAAAACAACTGAGCGTTGAAAGAGAAAACCGAAACACAGCGACAGCCCCAGTCCGACATACCCGTTACTGCAAGACAGTTTTTGCCTTGGAGTACTTGGTGAAGCTTTCCATGTTGTGCACGTGTGCGGTTTACAGGAAAGTGAAAAACCGTTAACAGCGGAGTGGCGTGAGTTTGAGAAACAGCACAAGCAGCAACTCGAGGCGTGCAGTGGCAGCGTCAAGACCTTTCGGTCGGCGATGCTTGCGCTCTCACACGAATCATGCTAGTACCTTCGATTTTTTCTGCCACATGAAAGGCACTTTACGATTCCGAAAGCGCAAGAACATGACAAGAGATACTCGAAAGGCGTTCGTGCGACAAAATTAAGTTGAAGGACAGGCAACGACCAAGCTTTGCAATACGTTGTTTAAAGACGTGTTTGAGGTCCTACTGAGGTATCTCACGCAACCTACGTAGAATCTTCCCCGATGGCGTTGCCTTCCCAGTAAAAGGCGATATCGTCCCCTTTTCCATTTTCGACATGGCGATCAAGGCAGTTGTATGCAATATTTGTTTTCCCGCCAGCAAACCACGTTGCTTCCACCTTGCCATCGTCCATATTAAAGTTGGATTTGACCACGTTTTCAGGGTCCCACTTAGTTTCCCTGAACATGCCACCACGTGAGAATCGCTTAAAACACCTTTGTACTCAGATCTAGTGCCTAAAGAAGTGGAACGTGTACAAGGGTTCGTGCACACCGCTGCAGCGACCACAAGCAGTGAGTACACTCAAAACAGTTGTCCCTGTAACAGCGATCCGAAGGAACCTTTCCCTAAGGCTCCTTAGCAAAATCTTCCCTAGCAAAATGCTTTACACTTTCGACACACGTTTCCCAGAGTGGCTGCCCAAAGTGCGGTCTGTTGGAATACGCACCAAAAGAATTCCTCAGCAATATCCCCCCAAAAGCCACCCGGATCGTTGATCGACCTGTCGTACATTTCTTGATATTGCTCTCGGGAGCTCACAAGAGCTGCACTCTTGAAATCGTCAGGAGCCATCCACGTTTCTGGCGCTGATGCTGCAATCACCTTGTGACCTTGTCGGGCAGATCCAACGCGGACACGGCGTACGTTGATCTTAACACTCGGGAAAGTGAGGGAACCTGCAGGGCGAGATGAGTTTAGGATGGCCAGAACACCAGGAAGAAAAGGAGCAGCCAACAAAACACCTTTGTTAAGGAACCCGGAGGACGCTGCCAACTTCGGCGCCTTCCGCGTGCTAATCGCAGTTTGAACGACGGCAGGGTGCATCTTGCCTATAGGCTTTACTGTTTTTGCAGAGAACATCGTTGCTCCAACAAAAATTAACTCCGAATTCGAAAAGAATGAAGGGAGGATCTCTGAGTTCGTCGTTAGTTCACCAGCTGTTTATATATCCTATTGGCCTGCGGTTATCCGAATAATGGCCTGAGACGGTGAACGGATACGTAATACAGTACGAGGTAGTGAATTCTTTATCAATTTGGTTGTTGGTTCACGTCATCGTCAGACAATACTGTAATAATATCGAAACCTCTCGGGCGAAGAGACGATGACGACCTGTCTCAGGTCTGATGACCTCTCGATCGCGCGGGATCAGTTCCCACTTCGTGCCCAATATCGTTTACCTCCATGTGCCCCGCTCGCCTCAAAATTTTGCAAATTTTGAGAAAATGTTTGACCCTCATTTAGTTAATTTTTACAATTAATTTGATAAGTCTAATCACGGATGACAACTTCCGCATAACGAAATGTGAATGATTTATGGACTAGCGAAGACTTCTGGAGCGCACCCTTACCCTAACCACTTTATAACCAGTGCAGTGCTCCAGTCGCAGTGGTCGATCTTAAATCGCCAGCAGCCGTTACCAATCGAGACCAATCACTACCTCGTATACTAAGTATGCTGGAGTAGGTGGACGCCAGCAGATTCGAGATTGACTCGCGTCCGGAACAATGGAATTGCTGACAAGGAATTGCTGAAATGCACCAGTCACACATGTGCTTTTGAAGTCGTTCAGATCGGCGATTAATGATAAGGCCGGATTTGCCAGAATTTTCGGGCCGGCCGGTCCGTATGAAAGGGGTCCCGTAAATGCCTTTAAATATGGAATCGGTGATTAAAAGGTCGGGGTCCCACATTTGACATTCATAGGAGCACCGCACTACTTCCTCTGCGTCTCTGCTCTAGTTCTAGAAGCTGCTCTGCGGATGCGGGCTCTACCTCCGCTCGTCTCTGCTGATGAACGATTCTGTTGTAGACTAAAATAAAGACTTCTTCATCTTGTAGAGGTCAAAAGGGTGAAAACTGTCGACGCATCGTGCGAAAATATCTCGCCTGAGCCTGCATTTCACAACTGAAATCAGTAAGCAACATGCATCAGGCGATTAAGGAGAGTATTAAGCAGGTATTTGGAAATAATGTGTCCGTACGTTTTTCTGTGTCTGCTGTGAGCGACCGTTCTTGAGCTACAGAGATGGTCTTGCCATGTTAGCAGTGCTCTAAACCCCCGAGTTGCCCGCTCTGTTGTTACCCTGGCTGTGAAGCGCGCCTGGTATTCGTTCGAAGTTCCCCCAGGCTGTGTTGTGCATGCACAGTTTTCTCCGCTTCTTTGGGCCGGGATCAAAAGTTTCCTTGAACGGCTGACTGGGAAGACTGAAATGATGCTTGGCTTCTGCGTACAGCTCTTTCATCGATGTGACATGAATAAGAACGGTTATCTCAATGTGATGGAGCTAGAGAACCTTGTGACACTTTGGGCACGATCTTCCAAGCACTACTTGAGCTCTGTTGAGGTGTGTAGATGTAACAGCTTGGATATCAACTCTGCACGCAAGCGGCCTTGTCCGATTTCGAATCGCTTCGCCAGGTTCTCTTAACGCTCACATCCTGCGAAGCTTATTTTAGCCTCACGCATGGGCTTCCAGTGAGCAAACCATTAGCATAGCACGCGAAAAGTTGTCGCGTCAAGTTTTCCAAGGTAAACTCGTTTGCTACAGATAGGATGCAACCTCTTACTTAGAAACCAACAAATTCTTTACTTGAGCTTGATTAGCAGGCCACTTCCGTCGTCGGTTTGCGCCGTCAACTATTCACGGCCCTGTTTTTCCTTTGTGATATACAGATCAGCAAATATGCCCGGGATATCATAGCCGCAGCGGACCACGATGGGGATGCGCACCTTTCTCTCCCAGAGTTCTTTCACTACGTTGAAGTCACGGCGCCACATATGTTTGCCGAGTTGCTGGGGTGGCAAGAACTTTTCAATTGCTATGTCGATCAATCGATTGTAAGTAACCGAAGTTCGAGTCTAAGGACTGTCCATGCGCAGTCGGAGTCTATCCAAACGCACTTTCCTATCTCGCTTGCTGGCTCTCCTCTTTCACACTTTTGTGCAGTCCTGCTCCCCTTTTAACTAGTGGTCTGCACGCTCTGAAATCATTCAAGCTGCCGTTTTCCTTCGCAAAGTCTGCAGTTGCATCGGTCTATTGCTCTGTCGATAATCGAGGGTATGCGTTCCTATGTAACTATCTTAAGCTTGCGCAGGTGGCCACATATTCCAACCTTCTTGTGTGCCCTGCAACTATATACCATTGTCCGGCACTCCTAGACGCTATATCTAGTGCTCGAATTTAATTCTGACAAAGCTTTGCGCTTTCTTCCTGTTTTCTTAGCCGCTCTCATTTGACTTTTCAAACTCTCTGGACATATACGTCGGAGCGTTATATGGTTGCAAATATAGCACACCGAACGGGACTGGTGTCGTCACTCTGTCGGTTGCAGAACGCGATGCGCGAGGATGGGTTGAGAGCACTGGTCCGGGAGATCTTGTTCAAGTTACATGGCGTGGAACCGAACTTTATTACAGTTCAGCAACACGTCGTTGCCGTGATGAGGGAAGCGGACGTCAACGGGGATGGCACGCTGTCCTTCGAGGAGTTCATGAGCTATGCCAGGGATAAGCCAGAATTCATGAACGCGGCGGCAACCCGGCTGGCGGAAGCTCCGGTGGAGGGAGTGAAACCCTCCGCACTGGTGATAGCGATGGCTTTGTCCACGATATCCTTCAGCCCGATGGACTTGGTGCCACGCATCACCGCGGAGCAGGTTAGCACCACGTCTGCAACACCCGCGCAATAATTGAGCGCCGCCGAGGTGGCACTTTCGTGTTGAGCACGCCCCCGCTAAAAGTGAGAGGACAAAGTGAAGGGAGCCTTGCACTTTTCTCTCCGCAACCAGACTCGAATGAGCTAAGGAATTGCGGAGGCCTCTAATTCCTCCCACTTCAGCTGCTGCTACGCGTGAATATAACTTGCTCTAACTTAGCTGTAGTCGATTTCAAGCAACGTTCTTGCTTGCTCTCTACTTCGCACTGCTGCTATGCATTCAGCAGGAACAATTTCGAAAACTGCTAATACTTTGGTGTATCAACTGCGAGTGTGGGGAGAAAACCGGCGCTCCAGATCGTAGCAGTACAGAAGGCTCGCAAGTCTGAGGAGCGTGAAGGGAGGCCAACGGGATGGGTGGCGGAGGGGGCGTGTGCCTGATAAAGACCCACTGATGCGCTGTGCAAGGGCTTCGGCTGAGAAGCCGCCAAAAACGACGGAGTGGATAGCACCGAGGCGCGCACAGGCCAGCATCGCGATGGGAAGCTCGTTAAGCATGGGCATATATATAATTACGCGATCTCCCTTCTTTACGCCAACAGATTTCAGATAATTGGCCGTCTTGCACACCTCGTCCTTGAGCTGGGAGAAGGTCAACCTGAAAAAAGAGGGAGGCCAATACATTCACCGACGCGATAAAGGCAACGCGTCCAGAGCTGTTATGCCTATCATCTTGTGAGGACTAAGGGGTCTGCCTTCCAGGGAAAAGAGAAACTATATTTCCCATGACGTGACGCCCTTGACTCTTGGCTAGGTCAATCTCTATTCTCAAAAGACACAGCCAAGCGAAGGCTATACGGGCCAGTCTCGCCTGCAGAGCAAAGGCAGGGCTCGAAGGGAACGGAAAGAAAACAACTGAGCGTTGAAAGAGAAAACCGAAACACAGCGACAGCCCCAGTCCGACATACCCGTTACTGCAAGACAGTTTTTGCCTTGGAGTACTTGGTGAAGCTTTCCATGTTGTGCACGTGTGCGGTTTACAGGAAAGTGAAAAACCGTTAACAGCGGAGTGGCGTGAGTTTGAGAAACAGCACAAGCAGCAACTCGAGGCGTGCAGTGGCAGCGTCAAGACCTTTCGGTCGGCGATGCTTGCGCTCTCACACGAATCATGCTAGTACCTTCGATTTTTTCTGCCACATGAAAGGCACTTTACGATTCCGAAAGCGCAAGAACATGACAAGAGATACTCGAAAGGCGTTCGTGCGACAAAATTAAGTTGAAGGACAGGCAACGACCAAGCTTTGCAATACGTTGTTTAAAGACGTGTTTGAGGTCCTACTGAGGTATCTCACGCAACCTACGTAGAATCTTCCCCGATGGCGTTGCCTTCCCAGTAAAAGGCGATATCGTCCCCTTTTCCATTTTCGACATGGCGATCAAGGCAGTTGTATGCAATATTTGTTTTCCCGCCAGCAAACCACGTTGCTTCCACCTTGCCATCGTCCATATTAAAGTTGGATTTGACCACGTTTTCAGGGTCCCACTTAGTTTCCCTGAACATGCCACCACGTGAGAATCGCTTAAAACACCTTTGTACTCAGATCTAGTGCCTAAAGAAGTGGAACGTGTACAAGGGTTCGTGCACACCGCTGCAGCGACCACAAGCAGTGAGTACACTCAAAACAGTTGTCCCTGTAACAGCGATCCGAAGGAACCTTTCCCTAAGGCTCCTTAGCAAAATCTTCCCTAGCAAAATGCTTTACACTTTCGACACACGTTTCCCAGAGTGGCTGCCCAAAGTGCGGTCTGTTGGAATACGCACCAAAAGAATTCCTCAGCAATATCCCCCCAAAAGCCACCCGGATCGTTGATCGACCTGTCGTACATTTCTTGATATTGCTCTCGGGAGCTCACAAGAGCTGCACTCTTGAAATCGTCAGGAGCCATCCACGTTTCTGGCGCTGATGCTGCAATCACCTTGTGACCTTGTCGGGCAGATCCAACGCGGACACGGCGTACGTTGATCTTAACACTCGGGAAAGTGAGGGAACCTGCAGGGCGAGATGAGTTTAGGATGGCCAGAACACCAGGAAGAAAAGGAGCAGCCAACAAAACACCTTTGTTAAGGAACCCGGAGGACGCTGCCAACTTCGGCGCCTTCCGCGTGCTAATCGCAGTTTGAACGACGGCAGGGTGCATCTTGCCTATAGGCTTTACTGTTTTTGCAGAGAACATCGTTGCTCCAACAAAAATTAACTCCGAATTCGAAAAGAATGAAGGGAGGATCTCTGAGTTCGTCGTTAGTTCACCAGCTGTTTATATATCCTATTGGCCTGCGGTTATCCGAATAATGGCCTGAGACGGTGAACGGATACGTAATACAGTACGAGGTAGTGAATTCTTTATCAATTTGGTTGTTGGTTCACGTCATCGTCAGACAATACTGTAATAATATCGAAACCTCTCGGGCGAAGAGACGATGACGACCTGTCTCAGGTCTGATGACCTCTCGATCGCGCGGGATCAGTTCCCACTTCGTGCCCAATATCGTTTACCTCCATGTGCCCCGCTCGCCTCAAAATTTTGCAAATTTTGAGAAAATGTTTGACCCTCATTTAGTTAATTTTTACAATTAATTTGATAAGTCTAATCACGGATGACAACTTCCGCATAACGAAATGTGAATGATTTATGGACTAGCGAAGACTTCTGGAGCGCACCCTTACCCTAACCACTTTATAACCAGTGCAGTGCTCCAGTCGCAGTGGTCGATCTTAAATCGCCAGCAGCCGTTACCAATCGAGACCAATCACTACCTCGTATACTAAGTATGCTGGAGTAGGTGGACGCCAGCAGATTCGAGATTGACTCGCGTCCGGAACAATGGAATTGCTGACAAGGAATTGCTGAAATGCACCAGTCACACATGTGCTTTTGAAGTTCAGATCGGCGATTAATGATAAGGCCGGATTTGCCAGAATTTTCGGGCCGGCCGGTCCGTATGAAAGGGGTCCCGTAAATGCCTTAAATATGGAATCGGTGATTAAAAGGTCGGGGTCCCACATTTGACATTCATAGGAGCACCGCACTACTTCCTCTGCGTCTCTGCTCTAGTTCTAGAAGCTGCTCTGCGGATGCGGGCTCTACCTCCGCTCGTCTCTGCTGATGAACGATTCTGTTGTAGACTAAAATAAAGACTTCTTCATCTTGTAGAGGTCAAAAGGGTGAAAACTGTCGACGCATCGTGCGAAAATATCTCGCCTGAGCCTGCATTTCACAACTGAAATCAGTAAGCAACATGCATCAGGCGATTAAGGAGAGTATTAAGCAGGTATTTGGAAATAATATGTCATACGTTTTTCTGTGTCTGCTGTGAGCGACCGTTCTTGAGCTACAGAGATGGTCTTGCCATGTTAGCAGTGCTCTAAACCCCCGAGTTGCCCGCTCTGTTGTTACCCTGGCTGTGAAGCGCGCCTGGTATTCGTTCGAAGTTCCCCCAGGCTGTGTTGTGCATGCACAGTTTTCTCCGCTTCTTTGGGCCGGGATCAAAAGTTTCCTTGAACGGCTGACTGGGAAGACTGAAATGATGCTTGGCTTCTGCGTACAGCTCTTTCATCGATGTGACATGAATAAGAACGGTTATCTCAATGTGATGGAGCTAGAGAACCTTGTGACACTTTGGGCACGATCTTCCAAGCACTACTTGAGCTCTGTTGAGGTGTGTAGATGTAACAGCTTGGATATCAACTCTGCACGCAAGCGGCCTTGTCCGATTTCGAATCGCTTCGCCAGGTTCTCTTAACGCTCACATCCTGCGAAGCTTATTTTAGCCTCACGCATGGGCTTCCAGTGAGCAAACCATTAGCATAGCACGCGAAAAGTTGTCGCGTCAAGTTTTCCAAGGTAAACTCGTTTGCTACAGATAGGATGCAACCTCTTACTTAGAAACCAACAAATTCTTTACTTGAGCTTGATTAGCAGGCCACTTCCGTCGTCGGTTTGCGCCATCAACTATTCACGGCCCTGTTTTTCCTTTGTGATATACAGATCAGCAAATATGCCCGGGATATCATAGCCGCAGCGGACCACGATGCGGATGCGCACCTTTCTCTCCCAGAGTTCTTTCACTACGTTGAAGTCACGGCGCCACATATGTTTGCCGAGTTGCTGGGGTGGCAAGAACTTTTCAATTGCTATGTCGATCAATCGATTGTAAGTAACCGAAGTTCGAGTCTAAGGACTGTCCATGCGCAGTCGGAGTCTATCCAAACGCACTTTCCTATCTCGCTTGCTGGCTCTCCTCTTTCACACTTTTGTGCAGTCCTGCTCCCCTTTTAACTAGTGGTCTGCACGCTCTGAAATCATTCAAGCTGCCGTTTTCCTTCGCAAAGTCTGCAGTTGCATCGGTCTATTGCTCTGTCGATAATCGAGGGTATGCGTTCCTATGTAACTATCTTAAGCTTGCGCAGGTGGCCACATATTCCAACCTTCTTGTGTGCCCTGCAACTATATACCATTGTCCGGCACTCCTAGACGCTATATCTAGTGCTCGAATTTAATTCTGACAAAGCTTTGCGCTTTCTTCCTGTTTTCTTAGCCGCTCTCATTTGACTTTTCAAACTCTCTGGACATATACGTCGGAGCGTTATATGGTTGCAAATATAGCACACCGAACGGGACTGGTGTCGTCACTCTGTCGGTTGCAGAACGCGATGCGCGAGGATGGGTTGAGAGCACTGGTCCGGGAGATCTTGTTCAAGTTACATGGCGTGGAACCGAACTTTATTACAGTTCAGCAACACGTCGTTGCCGTGATGAGGGAAGCGGACGTCAACGGGGATGGCACGCTGTCCTTCGAGGAGTTCATGAGCTATGCCAGGGATAAGCCAGAATTCATGAACGCGGCGGCAACCCGGCTGGCGGAAGCTCCGGGTATATATGCTCACCGCGCAGTGTTCTTCCACGGCCCTCGTGATGTTGGGCTTCACGGTTATGGGCTGTCCTGCTCTCCGCTGCAGCCGAAACATGCACGAGAAACTTTACTCTTTCGGAAACTCGTCGGAAGCCCGGGCTTCTTGTAAGTCGGTAAAATTGTGCTGTGCAGGCCTGCTTGGGTTGTTATTCTCATCTGCGAAATAGCCATGACCGTACCTGTTCCATGCTGCTCCTATTCCTCTTCCCCTCGCACAGCGCTTGTACTGAGAAACTGCTACTCGAAGACTTTTCCTGAATCTTTCTAAACGAGACTATCATCTTTCATGTCCGTCGTGGGCGTCGAGTGGGTTATATGCTGAGAATCCCCTTGCGATTTCTCACAACTGCACATTTCCTGCATCGGAGTATAGCGAAATATCTAGGCTGCTAGAAACTCCCTCTCGTTGCCCTCCGTCGTGTGTGGATGCTTTGTTGCTCCGTGTGTAAGGCAATCGGCGGATTGTTTCACTTGTCATCCTGAATACGATATATCGTGGACGTGCTGTTGCTTCGCCAGGTACGGATATGTCGATTGCGTTGGCTGAGAGTGACACTTTCAAGTTCCTTGAGCAAATATTTATCAGGTCCGAAACGGCCGATGACAGGTGGAGGTTGTGAAAGGTTATTGTGTAATTGTGAACGTAGAACCCTTGATCGCATCAACACCCAGTCGGACTGAGATTTCGACAGTTGCTGGTCTCACAAGTGTCACAAGTTCCTTCGAGTTGCGGTAGGTCCTAGGTGCTGTGCGACATTGATACGGAAGAAAAGTTATCTTGTAGACTGTCATACCCGATCTGCAAACACAACCTTTTGCGGTTTTCTCTTTGCTTGCCTCATCAAGTCAGAGTGCCGATGGAGGTGCATCACATTGCTTCAGGGTGGATACAAATGGCAATGGCATCCTTGAGTTGGACGAGATCAAGGCCTTCGTCAGAGGGATTCAAGCTTCTCTAGGTAATAAAACCAGCTGCCGGAGGCCCCAAGGCAACGAGCTCACAAAAGTGCTTCGACCTTGAGCCGAATCTTTCCCAAAGCTGTCTTACATCCTAACTTCATATGGATCGTCCAGCGCAAGCCACGCTGAGTTCACTTTTCTATTACTATATGCTCCTCGACAGGCTCAACAGGCGTCGTCAAGCAAGTAAAACTACTTTCATTGACTTAACAATGACTCAAGATTTTTTTTACTTTGTTGTTGCAAGACTTGATTCCTTCTCCTCGAAGATATGGCGAGGAGAGCAATATAGCCGAAGGAGTATAGCTCCAGACGAAAGGGGATGCTGCATTCTGTTAAGGAGCCCTTGCTCTCGGGTTGATAGCTCCCAACTCTCGACGGAGGTCGAACATTGTAGTACGAGGGTGCTTCCGTCTTTGCAGGCCTGCCTGTGACCGAGCACGGGATCAACCAGGGCGCTCTTGAGATTCTGTCAGCTGCGGGTTGCTCTTCGTCCGGAAGTATATCCTTCAGGTGGGTTTCCGTCGTGGCCTGTGGGGCTCGTCTACGATCAAAGGAGAAGAACTTTGTGTTTAAAATACTGTTTGCTATTTGTGCTTACCAGTGCATCCTGTCTTACCGATTTACAAACAGCGTTAACATAAGTTGCTTGTCACCAAATCTCGTCCGCCCTCCCTTCTGCTTTATGAGTTTTGAAAATTCCATCGTTTCTGCTTTCAATCCTTAACATGCAATGTTTGTACGAGGGCTTGAAAGCAATGTCGCTATGTACAAATCTTGTGCAGCTGTAACAGTTTGCTGCGGGACATGCAAGGAATGGTGATGCTCAGCTTGCCTGCAACGGGAAACAGGGGCTTTACGCAGTTTGTCAACACCAAGCCGGAGATCTTTGGCCAGATGCTTGGTTGGAATGACCTCTTTAAAAAGCATGCGGACCTAAGAACTCAAAAAATCCTTTTGCCGGGCCTCATTCTTTTGGTCGGTGCTCTTCTCAATCAGTTCGGCATGCAAACAGACCAGGCGTACGTTCTCCTTATTTATTCAAACTCAAATTGGTACAAGTCTATGACACCTATCTAGGTATCATATTTAGAATTTCAGCAGTCGTGAATTTGGAAGCCTCAGCACCTCTCTCAGGGGATAGAAGTATTTTTTTACGTTCTCTTAAACTAGGTTCATGCTGCTTTGCCGGGATAACTACGGATCTGTTCACTTTCGAAGACGCACATGGCAGCTGACGTCGTACCTCGCATCAGTCAAAGGCAGTGGACAGTGCATGTTTGTATTTGGAGAGTGTCGTGCGGCGACGCTGAAATCTGCCTGTGTGTTGTGGTGTTCATTACAGAAGCGTAAGCGTGCATGCAAGGGAGCTGCTTGCCGCTGCTGATACAGGTGTCACGATAGAGTTTTTCCTGTTGCATACCGCCCCAACAGCCGGCTATTGTCTGTGCGACTGTGCCCAGCAATCTCTGGAGGGCTTCGCGGAGGAGAGGGAAGTGGGTTGTTGACACTCGGGGACCTTCTGACCAGTTTGAGAGGGAGTACTCATTCAGTTTGTGGAACTCCACACACAGCGATCTCCGCCAGGCGGTCGCTTGAAACGAGATATGTAGGAACCGTGCTCAGAAGAAGTACACCGTCATCGAGAAACATAGGCTGCTCAAAGGGAATTGGGCCCGTACGAATCCGTATGAGCATTGAGCGGTGCAAGTTGCCTCTACACAAGTCCTTGCAGATGCACAAGTATTGTATCTTCCGAGTTTTGAGAAATCTAAAAATGGGCTCAGTCTCAGTTTCTGAGTTGGCATCCGCTTTTTCTGGTCGTTTTCATTTCATGATCGATGGTTGGGTCTGTGGGTTCCAACCGCAATAGATGGAGATGGTGACATATCTTACTCCGAGTTCATCCGTTATGCTATGACCAAACCAGAGCTATTTGCACCGACGCTTCAGCAGCTTACCCGCGTGCAGAATGGTGCTGTGCCAGGTAAATACTACGTTTCTTCAATCTCTCCCACGGCACTCACCATCGGAGGCCATGCTCAGGCAGGAGCTGGATGGGAGAATGAGATAGACGGATACAGGACACATAGATGGAGGTTATTCGAGAGATATGCGCTTTATAGTTTCCCCCAGCTGTATAGATATGCAAGGAGGGGCGATGAGTGAGGGGTACGCTTTATTGCTTGACCCAACTGGCTAGATATGCAAGGAGGGGCGATGACTGAGGGGTGTGCTTTATTGCTTGATCCAGCTTGCACAGCAGTCTTCGCCTTGCCGTCAGCCCTACTACCCCACGATGCTTGACCTTACAAGTATAGAACCACAGTGTCATAGGCATTTCCTTCATTTTCAAAAAGCGAGTGAGTGAGAATAATTTGATTTTGTTTCGGTATGGGGATATGACAGTCGTCTCGATAGTGGGGTCGCCCCCTCCGATAGGGTCGCCCTCGGGTGGATCATTGCTGGAACAAAGGTATCATGCCGCAAGGGCAGAAGCGGGTGTGACCTCCCCGAGGTCTCGAAGAGAGCTGAACAAGCGTAACCGAAGTGCTAATTTGTACCAAGAGAACACCATCGAAGGGTTTGCGGAGCAGCTCTTTTACAGGTGAAGCAAACTTACCAGAGCTCCCTCCTGGTTGCATCAAAGCCAGGGACGTGTGTATTCTTTTTGCCGAGCATTGCCTGGACTTCTCCTCACCACATTCCGCCATTCAGGCTATATGTGTAAAATGGATCCTTAACCGCTGTTTTTTCACAGATATGATGATGATGAAAGCGGACGTTTGGATATAAACGAGTTGAAGAACGTGGTGAAGGACATGTTCCTGGCCCGCGGCTTACCACAGGCCATGGATGAGGACTTCATCAATCAGCAAGCAAATCTCGCAATATCAAGTGCTGCAATCCACAACAACATTTCAGGAACTATCGGTTTGAGTGAGTTTGTTTTGTTTCTCTCAAATCAAACCGGGGTATGCCTTCTTCCCATCCAATTGTTATCGCCCGGATTCCTTCTCTGTGTCCGTTGGATTCTGATTGGGACAAGTCGGTAGGAAGTGGTTTTTTTCTCACCTCGCTCGTTTTATCTGGATTTGCATCTTAGGTGTAGGACTACATAAAGCATCGGCTATTATCCCTTGATTCGTATCTCATAAGGGTAAAGGTGAAGGGCCTGACGCTTTATAGCATTGATAGCATACCTGCGCGCATGTGTCACGGATCTGCTTGCATCGGCTGCGCGCATGTGTCACGGTTCTGTTTGCATCGGCATGCCTGCGCGCATGTGTCACGGCTTTGCTTGCATCGACATGCCTGCGCGCATGTGTCACGGCTCTGCTTGCATCTTCATGCCTGCGCGCATGTGTCACGGCTCTGCTCGCATCAGCATGCCTGTGCGCATTTGAATGTGACTCAGCCTGCAATAATGCGAGGTAAGTACCAGCAACGCGTCACAAGAGAACTTCCGAGAAAAAAACGGAATAACTGGAAAGACTAAATATGCATGAGGCCAACTTTGTGTGGATATGTGCGGTGCATCGCAGCTTTTTGGCACGCTGCTCGGATGGCACAAGGTGTTCGAGGAGTTTACTGGTGAAGACAACGAGAGCATTGATGAAGGAGGTTTGGCGAAGATGGTGCGCAAGATCTTGGAAAGGCGCCAAGAGGCGAGCGACCCAACGAAAATTCTGCGCCTCACAGCGGATATCATGGCAACGGCGGATGCAGATGGGTCCGGTGAGGCAATGCTCGTATTTGATCCGCTCCCGCAGCCACCTGTTTTGGGTTTGAGCACCTGGTTTGGGAATGGGAAGGGGGCGCAGTGCCACAGCCACCTGTTTTGAGTTTGGGAATGGGAAGGGGGCCCAGTGCCACAGCCACCTGTTTTGAGTGTGAGCACCTGGTTGGGGAATGGGGCCCACTGCCGCAACTACTTGTGTTGAGTTTGAGCATCTGGTTTGGGAATGGGTTTAAAAAAAAAGGTTCCTTCATTATTTATTTTTTATCTTGCTTGCTGTGCTGCCTGCTGTGCTTGCTGTTTTGCACCGGTGGACATGCCACCAAAGCATGCATACTTCGGATGACCTGAGTTTTAGTATGTCACGCCAGATTCAGGGTTAGTCACACATGGTGTGGCATGTTTTGGGCAGTGATTTATCCGTATTGGGCACGCTGTCATCCATATGCATGCCATGACCTAGCCTGGCCCTGACGTATGGGCTTAGAATCTCCACGGGGGTGTCATCCGGCTATATCTTCCGTCGATGTGCCCAATGTCACTTGGTCTGTCATACCGTTTCTCGGCTGCCTTATAGTGATTTTCCCTTCACTAGTGTTGGTTGGGCTAGCTAGCTTTGTGGTTATATCATCTGATGACTGGGAGTCTTCCTTTGCATAAGGCACTTCCCTTATTGGTCAATTTGTGAAAAGCTGGCTTTTATGGATAGGATATTGCCAGACTAGACATCCTCCGATCTTCATAATTTAAGTAACTGATATAGATTACATTTGCAAGTCCATCTTCTGAGAAAAATGTGTGTAATGGGGGGTGTGAAATTGAAATCAGGGGATATAACATTTGATGAGTTTGTTAAGTTTGCTCAAGCACACCCTAATGAGTTTGGGACTCTGCTCGCTAGCGAAGTCAACATGGAAGAATTGCAGCAAGCAAAGCGTAGGAGGTGGGCTCCTTTTCTCCTTGAAAAGGATCTTGTGCTACCAGCACGGAAATATCATCACATATATCTTTCATTCATGAAAAAGCATTGAGATGTTATCAATCGCAAAGAGTTCATGTCAAATTCTGATATACAACCAGTTGTTTTGGAAGGCTATTGCATAAGCAAGATACATGGGGATGTGGGCCTGGAATTTCGTGATTCAGGGCATTATCGCGGACAAATTCTGCAAGGATCTGAAGTCCGTGATTGGAGATTGAGGCATTACTGCCCTATAAGGAGCGCTGGGGATAGCGCGCTACAAACCCAGTTCGCTTCTAGTTCGCATAGATATTGGAGGAGTGCTCATTAGGGAAACCTTCTATATGTGGTAAATGTGATAACACGCAACAGCACAGTCCCCATCAGTGAGTATCTGGTGGCAACACAAGCTGGTAAGGTGGCGGCTTCAGCAGCCCCATCATCTTTTATCTGTAGTCGAAGTTTCAGTGTGCTGCCAATTATTGTTTGACTCAGTGTGTTTGATAAATTACCGAGTCTACTTTACTGATTTTGATTGCCAAAATAGGCATCAGTGAAGTATTTAACTAGCCGAAAATAATTATTTAATTGATTGGAATTATTTGCTTTTAAGACGAAGGCGTTGCGGATTATTTAATTAGTCATCTCGGTCATTTGTCGGACCCAAATCGCCAATCGCGATTAATCGTGGGGCCCCAAAATACAATTAATCGTCCGCGATATCGCCGGAAACCATAGGTACGAATTTACCTCCCAATTCCTGTATGCTAAAAACTTCTCGGATCCCGCTCACGGCTCAAATCATCATCATGGCTCCCAATGTATGTATGGTATAACTAATCAAATTCACATCGGATCGAGCGGGTACATGGTTGGATGGTTATATGTGTAAAATGTGTAATGATAATAGCTTTATAAGTCGTGTATGTATAGGTACTCGTATAGTCCTACGGGTGTTAAGGCTACCTACGAGTATTAACACCTAAATGACGAATCGCTATACTGCTGGTACTGATGCTGTTTTCAAGGTACGCGGTGTTCACGTTTCCGGCGATAACTCGAGTTCTAAAGATCCGTTTGCTATGATTCTTCGCCCACCTTATACAATGGAATCATGCGGATGCCATGGCACCATGTTATCACTCACACCGTGTGTGCATACCTCAATATATGTGATCCACCGTCCCCATACTTAAGGAAATCCGGTTGAACCCATTCCTGTGGGCATTTGCGATCATGCGCCATGAGCTGCTTGGCACCACTATTGGCTTCCTGTAATGAGTGGGCGAACACTTATCATGTTGTATACCAATGGGAAAAGTTACGGTGTGTACTTAATTTTAGGCCTTTAGAGCAATCCTCATAGGGCATGCTTTTATCGTCTACCAGTAGCGCAGTAGGCCACCCCTGCACTTTCAAGTAAGTTTCTTGCTCGATATATCGAGTTTGATGGCCTTCGCATAGTTGAGGGATCTTGCCGAAGTCTCAAATATGGACATCAATACTTCATACATGTCAAATAGTCTACCAACGGAGAAGTTATGGCAATTTCCGCGCACGCATTGATGCTATACTGCTCAAACCGAATTCGTCATTTAGGTGTTAAGGAATCGGCGATTAATCGTCGGGGTCCAAAATACGATTAATCGTGCGATTTTGACGATTTGTCGGACCCAGTTGTGAGTTGTGAGTAGTGGTGGCGAGGATTTCTCAAGCGGCCGGCGATTTTAACAAGTGGCCGGCGAATAACACCCTATTGGCCGGGCTTAACAGTGTGCGGCTTGAAAAACAAGCCGGCGGTAAGAAAAGCGGGCGTCCGGATCTCCGGCGCCACGTAGACTCTCATTGTGTGAGCTCAGGAAGGATTATATTTTCCCCCACATGTACGTTTACGTACCCCCTATGCATATTGATATTTAAAAATTCTGTCTCGTTTGTTGAGAATCGCGAACGGCCGCGCGCAGCGGCCGAAACTCTTGACCTCAGACCTGAAACCTTTGGCTTCCGAGAGAGCGAGTCTATCCTCAACCATGATCCATTGATCCTACTCATTCGCTTGCACGGCAGCCCTTCGCCCTTGCACCTGCAGACCAGCACAGACCTGATGATATAATACTCGGTTTGTGCCATGGAAATTTCAACAACATGTGTGCAGCTTAAAAGTTTCAGTTTCACGAATAAAACCCGAATTCCCTATACCAAATCTCGCACGAGCTGCAAGCGTATCGTATCGAGCATTCGATCGCGAAAAGTCCACTTTCGCGTGATGGGCACCTCACAAGGACCTACGAAGTTTAATTCTCGGCGCAGCCCGGCGCTGGGCACAAACGGAATGGTTGCATCAAGTCAGCCCCTCGCATCCGAGGCAGGGCTGCGCATCCTCCGACAAGGTGGCAACGCGGCCGACGCTGCGGTCGCCATGGCCGCAGCGCTGAACGTGACGGAGCCCACCTCCACGGGTATCGGTGGGGACGCATTCGCTCTGTTGTTTGACGGGGAAGAAGTGCAGTGCATTATGGGTAGCGGCAAAAGCCCAGCAGGTTAGCGTGCCGCTTCAGTGGCGTGTTGTACTGCTTGTGAAGTTACTCCTTCCGACTCAAAATTGCGCTGTCCTGTTTTGTCGTTCGCGTGCGCGATCTGGATTTCCTTCCACGTTTATGGATAGTCTTTGCGGTACGCGCACAATTATGTGAAAAGCGTTCGAAAGCATCAAACAACGCGCGAAAGGATCCTGAAGACTTCCACTTCTCGGTACTCCACAGGCATGAATCTGGACGTTGTGCGCAGCCGTGGATATGGTGATGGAGTGCCGTTGCCGTTTTATGACGCCTTGACTGTAACAGTTCCGGGAGCTGCCGCGGCCTGGCATGATATTGTTGCGCGCCACGGCCGATTGAGCTTGGCGGAGGTGGTCATCGAATTTCCCTTCCAACCCTGCCTCTGGGTCTTGTGCCTCTGCCACCTCAGGGCGCCGCCATCCTCTGAGGTGGAGGAAGTGAGAGGACCTCAGCCCAGTCAGCTCACTTTCTCCACCAATCCCACGCTTCATCATCCCACAAGAGTCTGGCACTAATTGCCAAGCATCGCGCAAGTCGAGAGTCTTCCTTTACAAGTACGGCCTTCGGGCCATCAAGTCGGAATTTGAGCTCACACCAATGGTGGGTCGACATAGGTATTGGCTCCTGCCATAGAGCTCGCTGAGAACGGCTTCCCTGTTGGACCTATTACCGCTCACCTTTGGGAAGGGGGCCTCCCCCAGCTGAAAGGTCCTGTGCCTGCTTCCACCCGGCCCACGTGTCGCTCTCATACAGCACGGCCCATGCCTCCCGATCTGAAAGCTCCTCGCCCTGCTTCCCTCAACCCCGTTTTCCGTTTTCCCGCACGAGCACGACCTAACTTTTCATTTCCGTCTACCCCGGCTCTTCGAAAGAAAGGCCCCTCGGTGCCGTTGCCGCCCACGTGGTTTGTGGCAACGCGGGATTGAGTCAAATCCCTCTCTCGCACACCCCTATGCACCAGGTGGTGGGCCGCACGCCGTGGATCTGATGAAGGACGGCACGAGGGCCCCCCGTGCGGGAGAAATCATGCGCAATCCCAACCTCGCCAACACCTTTCGTCAACTGGTCGAGCAGGGAAAGGACGGCTTCTACAAAGTGAGAAAGTCACTGACGTGACAAGTGGCACCCCACTAATTACCCTAAAGGCTCCTGCAGCAAGAGTGTGATCTCTTCACCTCTGATGCTGCGTGTGTCTTGCGTTCCTCAAAATAGAATGATGCGATCAGATTGAGATGCACGACACACCTGCTTCAACCCTAGATCAGCATACAATCATGGCGGGGTGCGGCGCATCGTCATGGTATGGTGTGCGGCACACGGTCATGGCGAGATTTGCGGCACACAGTCCTGGTGGGGTGCAGCACGCAGTGATGGCGGGGGCTGCGGCACACGGTCATGGCGTGCGGCACACTGTCATGGTAGGGTGTGCGTTACACGGTCATGGTGTGCGTCACACGGTCTTGGTGGGGTGTGCGTCACACGGTCCTGGTGGGGTGTGCGGCGCACGGTCACGGTGGGGTGTGCGTCACACGGTCAAATGGGGTGTGCGGCGTGCGGTCGCGGTGGGGTGTGCGGCACACAATGATGCTTGGCGAGATTTGCGCTACACGGTAATGGCGGGTGTGGGGCACACAGTCATGGCAGGGTGTGCGATATACAGTGTTGGCAGGGTGTGTGGCACACCGTTATGGCGGGGTATGCGGCGCACGGTCATGGTGTGCGGCGCGCGGTCATGATGGGATGTGCGTCACACGGTCCTTGTGAGGTGTGCGGCGCGCGGTCATGGTAGGGTATGATGCACATGGTCATAGCGGCGTGTGCGGCGCGCGGTCATGGCTGGATGTGCGGCATATGGTCATAGCGGCGTGTGCGTCACATGGTCATGGCGGGTTGTGCATCACACGGTCCTTGTGAGATGTGCGGCACATGGGCATCGCAGGGTGTGCGGCACATAGTGATGCATGGCGAGATTTGCGGCACACAAATATGGCGGGGTCATAGCAGGATGTGCGTGACAGGGACATAGCAGGGTGTGATGCACACGGTCATGGCGCGGTGTGTGGCATGCGGTCATGGTGGGGTGTGCGGCACGTGGTTATGGCTGGGTGTGGCACACGGATACGACGGGTTTGCGGCGCACGGTCATGGCTGGGTGTGCGTCACACGGTCATCGCAGGGTGTGCGGCACATAGTGATGCATGGCAAGATTTGCGGCACGCAAATATGACAGGGTCATAGCAGGGTGTGCGTGACACGGTCATGGCCGGGTGTGCGTCACGCGGTCATGGTGGGGTGGACGGCGCGCGGTTGTGCGGCAGACGGTCATGACCGCATGTGCGGCGCATGTTTTGCTGGGATTAGCTTAATGTCATCCGGACACTTTGGGCCATCCAGTGTGGCACTTGAGCCTGCTTCACCACTGTTGAGGCTGCTGCACAGTCGAGCAATGAACACAAGGGTTTGCTCTTCCTTAGTATGGGAACCAAACTTTTTCTTCTGAAACTGCACTCCGACGCAGTCCTCTACGCTTGGCGCTGGTGCACGTACGGGCTCAAATAGGTGTTTGGTTTTTGCAGGGGGCCATTGCGGAGGCGATTGTGGAGGCGCTGCAAGCAGCGGGTAGCGTGATGACCCTGGAAGATCTTGCAGGCCACACCACTCATTTCGAGCCCCCCATCTGCACCACATACAGGTATCCCCCCGTGGGCCCTCCTCGCTGCCAGGTCTTTCTGTGAGCTGAACCTGCCCCATACTGCCCCTCGCATACAGGTCGACCTTCCCCCCCACTCCCCCTGCGCTGGCAGTGATCGAGGGTGCTCTGGCTTTGCGAGCAAAAGGAGCACGCTCCAATGGCCTGCACGCATAATCAAGAGGCATGTTACCCTCGCGGTCTGTCATGCAAGCGGTTGATAACGCTTGCATCAGAACATCAGGACCACCCCTTTCCATGTGAGATGTGCAGTGCAGTTTTTTTATATAGCTCCCAGCAGCCGCGCACTGCTTTAGTTGGCCTGCGTGGGTCGGTGATACCATGCTACGGCCCCGCCCTGCTGTTGGAAGCTCCTTTCATCCACTGGCGTGTTGATGGGCCGCCCTCGACTGCCGTTGACGTGCCCCACACTGCCCAGTGTGCTTCCTGGCGTTCTAGGCTCACGAGAGTGGCCCCGGCACACTTGCAGGGGAATGGAAGTCTGGGAGGTGCCTCCACCAACACAGGGCATCACCGCGCTGATGGCGCTGAGTAATCTTGAAGCTGCTATTGGTGCGGGCTCTCTCCGAAGTCTCACCCTTGAGTGCTCACACGCGAGAGCTGCAAAGAGGCGCATCGGCTCGTCCCATATAAATATGATAGAAACGCATCAGGCATGAGTCAACTGCATCTCGTGGAGTGCGCCCACTTCGAGGTGCCCCTAGAACTGCCATTCGTCAATCTTACGGTGGGTTGGCGCGGTACAACGACAGCACTGAGACGTTCAGGTGGTCGCCGCACTTTTTTGTGGGAGATTTTCTACTCGCTGCGCGCGTGAAGCCACCACGTCAGCTCCGCATCGTCTGCGCGGGAGGGCCCGCCTGCGCTAGTCCCTCCGAGCGCTCAGAGTCGGCCCTAACTTTCTGCGGATCACAGGCGGCCATAACACAGTGTGCCAGAACATAGTTGCCCGCGGCTTGCGCTCGCATCTCAGCCGCAGCTTGCTTGCCGGGGCTCCCTGTGGGAAGCACGCAGCAGCGTCGGCCTGAGCGCCACCACAGAGAACTCGCACCGCAGGCCGACTGATGGTGGCAGGGCCTCCGGATCAGCGAGAGATGGCAAGGGCGTCCCCGAGTTCCACTCCACGGCACACCTACACGACAGCATCGAGTGCATGCGCCTCGCCTTCTCTGATGCGCTGCAGCACGTCGCGGATCCACGGTGATGCCTCCCATATCACGTGCCGATGCTTCCCATATCACGTGTTGATGGCTCCCATATCCCGCTTGCTGTCACGTTCTATCGCCCCTGCGTTCCCCCTCGGAGTGCTGCCGTGGCTTTCAGAGCCAATGAGAGCGTAGCGCATGGGAGCTACGACGTGACCCATGAATGTCCGACACGCGTCACTCCTCGCTCGCAGGCCTTCCATTGGCTGGTGATAGAGAATGCTGCAATGGCAGGGGAGAGAAGGCGGCGTCCTCCGGAGGCATTGGCGGGGGTCTGGCACCCCTCTTGCTGCAACAGGGGAGAGGCGCTATGATTGAATCATCCAGTCGCGATTTTGCTGAAGGGGGTGCCGCCCGTCCCCCGGGGGAAATCCAGGCTCGCTACCGTTCCGACATCCACTTTGCTGTCGAAGGTGTCACCCACCGACTGCTTGCCCCTCAGCGCCGCAGATTCTTCTCATGCCAGCGTGACGGCGTCCTAACGTCGTCCTAACGTCGTCCTAACAACAAGTAAAACTATCAAAGGGGCTCGTTGTTTGGCGGCTGTTAGGCGGCTGTTGGTATCGTAAAAGTCTCCCAACACACTGGCAGGATGGCAGAGTTGGGCACTTACTCACTTCGCCCCTCGACTCCTCTTGAGGATCGCCGGCATCAGGGAGCGCCAGGGGATTGATCCCCCCTGCTTTCAGGGCTGCGAGTTTTTCCGGATCGTTGAGAGTCTTTACTCGCAAGCCCTTCGCTTCCTCTACCTTGCTATAAGGGTGGTTGGCGGGTGGGGTCAACTCGTACTCGTCCTTGGAGACCTTGAGCCATCGCCCGCACTGCCAAAGTGAACGAAAGTACGAAAGAAGCGTGGACTTTGTCGCGAAGGTGACGAAGGAATCCGGCCACGACATCCAGCACGACTCCACCATCGCCCCCTACATCCAAAACAAGATACGCAACGATGTCTCCAACTTTCGTTCACTTTGGCGGTGTGGGCGATGGCTCAAGGTCTCCAAGGACGAGTACGAGTTGACCCCACCCGCCAACCACCCTTATAGCAAGGTGGAGGAAGCGAAGGGCTTGCGAGTAAAGACTCTCAACGATCCGGAAAAACTCGCAGCCCTGAAAGCAGGGGGGATCGATCCCCTGGCGCTCCCTGATGCCGGCGATCCTCAAGAGGAGTCGAGGGGCGAAGTGAGTAAGTGCCCAACTTTGCCACCCTGCCAATGAGTTGGGAGACTTTTACGATACTAACAACCGCCTAACAGCCGCCAAACAGCGAGCCCCTTTGATAGTTTTACATGTTGTTAGGACGACGTTAGGACGACGTTATCAGCGGCAGCGGGCATCCTTCAAACGGCCAGATCGGGCTCTTGTCATACAGAGACCGAGTGACGATGGGAGCGCCTCAGGACATGGCACCATTTTGGCAGTACTCCGCCTTTTGCGGTCCGCGCTCACGGGGTCTCTGTGAGGCGCTCGGTCTCCTGGGAGAGCGCTGCAGAAGTCCGCCGTGCCCTGGAAGCCGAGGCGCGAGTCGAGGTCAATGGTGTGCGCGGGACCCTCAGGAGTATGCCGCGAAGCGGTGTGAGATGCTTGATCCGAGCAAGGCGGTGGCAGTTGAGGCCGGCCGGCCGGACACAGGTGCGCACAGTCTGCGTCGGAGCCGCACTTTGGAGCCCGCCACCCCCCAGCACCCGGCATTGCCCTGCGCGCATTTTCGGGTCCACATGTTTGCTTGATACGCGACTGCTTGGAGCGCCCGCTGCCGCCGCCACTCCGCCGCCCTGCAGCTGCCAGGAGGGGCTCCGAGGCGTTGGTGTTGGGGAGCACGGCCTTTATGGCGTCCGCCCTAGGAGGCACAACAATGCGCTGACACTGCGGGTATTAGTGCCCCCACGCCAGGCTTGCCTTGGCGGACGGGCATTGCCTCTGCGTGTGCGCTTCTGCATTCGTTGACCGTCGGTGAATCAAGGCAGATGGTATATATTTTTTTCGCGTCGCCCCGTGGAAGTCTGCACGGGCCGCGCGCCTGCAGCGATGCGGATGTTCTCGCCGCTCCCATCTCGGATGCCGGCGCCCCACGGGGCCGCGTCTTAGCCTCGGAAGCCAGAGATGATTACCACAAGAAGTTGAGCTTTTATACCAGGTTGTTCGCGGAAGTGGCGCAGCCAGTGTCCAATCACTTTGCATCCAGCCCATGGATTTGCGGAGTCCGTTTCGCGGGTGGCTGGTGGATACTCACATCGTCCAACCTTTCACCTGACTCTTGATCAGATGATCTGTGTCGTTGCCACGAGATCCGATGCTACAGCCCCAATCTGGTCCAGAGGGTTTGTCGTCTCTATGCTCCCTAAATATGGCTTGTACTTGGGGTTTTCCTCGGGCCTCGCTTAGGGCGGTGCCCTGGAAGGCTCTCTCTGCTCCATCCGGCTCCGCAGAGTGTACAGACTGCAACATCCCTTGTAATTTATGTGGTATTTATATGATATTTATATGATATCATATTTCTGTCCGATCCTTGAGGCGGAGTCCCTTCTATTCTCCAGCTCCAATCATTGGGTTGGTGTCCTTGTCTCCAGTTCTGTTTCCCCAGGGGTGATGCCCTTGTCTCCAGCTCCAATCATTGGGTTGGTGTCCTGTCTCCAGTTATGTTTCCCCAGGGGTGATGCCCTTGTCTCCAGCTCCAATCATTGGGTTGGTGTCCTGTCTCTAGTTCTGTTTCCCCAGGGGTGATGCCCTTGTCTCCAGCTCCAATCATTGGGTTGGTGTCCTGTCTCCAGTTCAATTTCCCCAAGGGTGATGCCCTTGTCTCCAGCTCCGATCATTGGGTTGGTGTCCTGTCTCCGTTCTGGCCAGGGGCGCTGCCTGGGCCGGCTTGCGAGACTCTGGTTTCTGATCACCGCACTGCAACAGCCAGGGGCGCTGCCTGGGCCGCCTTGTGAGACTCTGGTTTCTGATCGCCGCATTGGGGGCACAGGTGCAGATACCGTGTACTTCTGTGTGGTGGATGGGGACGGCATGGGCTGCTCCATGATCAACTCAAACTACATGGGCTTCGGCACGGGCATCGTGCCACGTGGATGCGGATTTACCCTGCAGGTGACGCTCCTAACTACCTCTCAGCGTGAAGAAGAGTGCTCCGCCTATGGTGCACCTATCGTCTGGAGGGTTGCCAAAAGCAAAAGGAGAGCTGTGAGTGCCACGATTGCGGGAGCGCGCCGACTGCTGCAAGAGAGTCACCTGGGATGCTCTCGGATATTCCACGGTGCTTGACGGCTGAGCGGATCACAACAGGAGGTGAGAAGAAGATGGGTCACTGCAGACCTGAATAATTCTGCCCATGTGCTTGGCAGTGGCCTTGGCACCCTCCACTCTGATGACCGAAGGAGTGGGGGATTTGTAGGCTGTCATCGCGGTGGACTCCCATCATCCGACCGCTTGAAGCCCGGGTGAGGCGCAAGTACGAGGGGGTCGGGAATGGGGGAGGGGGAGGGGTGCATGCAGAATCGTGGGCATAACTTTTCGTTGGATCCGAAGCATCCGAACTGCGTCGGACCGAGCAAGCGGCCCTACCACACCATCATCCCCGGCCTTTGCACTTATCCGTCCAAGGGTGCAGGTCCGTGTGCTCCGCCACATCCTCCTTGGCGTCCGGGGCCAAGGCTCCGCGTTTCCCCTCGGACCGATTCCTTTGGCACCATGTAGCCACGGAAGATTGGCTGCACTAGGTACCCACACCGGGGATCAAAGGATTCAGCGCACACTTCGGGGCACTTATCCGGACTCTCCGAGCTCATGAATGAAGAATGGGACCCCCTCAGCCTCAGTGCCTCCCTGGGCCTCCCTGGGCCACCTGAGCCCCTCTGCAACTGCAACGCCAGCGCACCGCTGTTGTGTCTCTGAAGCCAGTTCACCTCTGCCCCCCGAGCTGCTGCTGTGTGTGGCTTATCCTTGGACCGAGTCCTTTGGCGTCACATAACCACAAAGGATTGCCTGCACTATGTACCCTCACCAGGGATCAAAGGATATAGTACACACTTCGGGACACCTAACCGGATTCTCCGGAGCTCACAAGTGAAGAATGGGACCCCTTCAGCCTTGCTAAGCCACCTGAGACCCTTTGCACCTGCACCGCCGGCGCGCTGCTGCCGTGTCTCTGGAGCCGGTTCACCTCTGCCCCCCGATCTGTTCGAGCCATCTCTCTACCACCAAGCCTACGCGCAACACCACCCTGCTCCCTGAGCCTCACTGGGCCACCTGAGCCCCTCTGCAACTGCCTTGCCGGCGCACTGCTGTTGTGTCTCCGAAGCTGGCTTACCTCTGCCCCCTGTGCCACTCGAGCCATCTCTTCACCACAAATGCCCCCACTTGGGGTAACCTGTGAGCTCGCCCATCCTGCGGGGCCTCAAAGCCTTGTGGCCAAAAGCTGAAGCCTGACACTTGTTCTTCGACCCGGGAAAATCCTGACTGGTGGGTGGGTGCCCATGCAATAATCGGAATTGACCCTTCTCTCGTCTTGGATTCCAGTCATGGGGCATTCCGCGAGCCGCCACGTCTGAACCATTATTGTAGTCCTCGCGGTGAAGCCGAGAAAGATACGATTCGGCCATTTTCAATCTCAATTTGGCTTTTCTCTCGTTGCTCATCTGTTTGATCCATCAATGTTTGATGACACCATCCTTGTGCGCATCTTCTTAAGCTGGATACACTCCACAAATCGATATGCAAGTGGTGCAGATGTCGGGCGCTGCGTGTGGCGCGCTTGATGCACGGAGGCCAAAGTCGGACAGCGTGTCAATTGGCAACTCTTCTCTTATGGTTTCGATGACACCTCCGGAGGGATGATGAAACTCGCTGCATTCATTGATGCGTCGAGCTCCGAGTCAGGGACACTTCCTGTGCTTGAGACCATTTTCCCTCGTGTTGAGATAAGGGACTGTGCCCAATCTCAAAAGAGAGCAGCGATCTCGGCGTCCTCTTCCACCCGCGGCTCGTATTACGTGGACGCGACTTTGTGGCGGCGAAGCTGTCCTGAGAGGCAACGTGCGTGCGGGGACTCGTGGGAACGAGCCCTGCAACTCTCGACAAGAGGAAGAGTAGTCGCAAACAGAGGAAGCGTCTCTAATTTGAAGGGGAAGGGGCGCCCGAAGTTTGAATTCGGTGTTTGCAATCGCACTTTCGGATGCCGGCAGCGGTTGGGTGCCCTGAAAGGTTGCGGCGGCGGCTCGGCAAAAATGTGCTCGCGCCTGCCTGCACGGTGTCATCTCCCTTCGGAGGTAGCGCGTGTTGCCATGAACCGAATCGAAACAATTAATGCGCGGCGGACATCGAGGTGGTGGAGAAGCGCCGAAATGAGCTTTTGTGGGTCTGTGCTCCGAGGGAGACAGCGCCGTGCCACCGGACACACGCACATTCATGCCATGCCCCCGCCGCCGCCTTCCATAACACCAGACGGTGGCCGATATTCAATGCGTTGGATCCGACATCGCCTAGAAGAATCTGAAAGTGGAACATTCTCTCAGGAGTCGAGCATGCGTGGAAGGCTGTCAAATATGTTGACGTGGTCTCTAACATGGCCTCTATCCATAAAGTGAATCAAAAGGCATCAAAAGGCGCGGGCGGAGTGTGTTTGATAGCCACGAAGACGAGCCCTATTTATGTCTCGCTTTAGCATATACACCGGATCCGCCTTAGCCTGTCACTCATCTGGTTGCGGCCCGCCATGCTCTGCCAATCGGGTCAACGGCACTGCATGTAACCGTGGTGGTAAGTAGTGTGCAGGTGAGAAGCGGGTACTAGCAAACTGCTTCGGTGTCATGGGCGGTTTCATGCAGCCTCAGGTAACCGGCTCCGACTCGACAACTGGCCGCATATCCTGTTACCCCCGCCTCACTGGCGAGGTGGGAGAGATCATGGCAGGCGGGCGGTGATGCCTAGCTTTTGGTGGTTGTTTTTTGCGACCTCTGCAGTGAGTGTTGCCGCAAGGGTGCACTTGTCCGTGCGCGGTCATCGGGGGTTTCCGCCTGGCTCAGCATGATGCGTCTCGCATGAGTGGCATATGTCGCGTGCAAAATATTGAGAAGCTAAAGGACCGATATGCCAAAAGCTCAGCCCATGTGGCAACTATTGGACGGCTGCTCAGCATGCGTGGGCGCTGGAGGCGGCTTCCTCAGGGACACATGCAGGTGATCAACAACATGCTCGACTATAGCATGGACCCCCAAGCTGCGCTCGACGCGCCACGATTTTGTGTTGAGGTACACCAGCTTGGCACTAAAAAACACTTCCGCTCTGCGCCGCTCCTGCCCCTCATAATCCTCACCACTACCATCGGTCTTCACTCTCGACTCTCACAACTTCCATCGTTTCACTCTCGACCCTCACCACTTCCATCTTTCATCACTCTCGACCCTCACCACTTCCATCGTTCATCACTCGACCCTCACCACTTCCATCTTTCATCACTCTCGACTTTAACCACTTCGATCGTGCATCACTCCCTCACCACTTCTATCGTTCATCACACGACCCTCACAACTTCCATCGTTCATCACTCTTTACCCTTACCACTTCCATCGTGCATTACTCTCGACTTTAACCACTTCCATCGTTCATCACTTTCACCCCTCACCACTTCCATTAGAACTCTTCACCCTACCACTTCCATCGTTCATCACTCTCGACTCTCACCACTTCCATCGCTTCATCTCTCTCGACCCTCACCACTTCCATCGTGCATCACTGACCTCACTTCGACGTTCATCACTCGACCACCACTTCCATCGTGCATCACTCTCGACTTTAACACTTCCATCGCTCATCACTCTACCCTCACCACGCCCATCGTTCATCACTCTAAACCCTTACTTCCATCGTCATCACTTTTTACCTCACCACTTCCATCGCTCATCACCTCGACCGCCACTTCCATTGTTTCACTCTCGACTTTCCTCCCACTTCCATCCGTTCATCACTCTCGACCTCACCACTCGCCATCGTTCACTCTCGACCCTCACCACTTCCATCGTTCATCACTCGACCCTCACCACTTCCATCTTTCATCACTCTCGACCCTTACCACTTCCATCGTGCATCACTCTCGACTTTAACCGCTTCCATCGTTCATTACTCTCTACCGTCACCACGTCCATCGTTCACGCTCCAATTTTTACTACTTCCATCGTTCATCACTTTTTACCTCACCACTTCCATCGTTCTTCACTCTCGACCCTCACTCACTACCATCGCTTCACTCTCACTCTTCCCCACTTCCATCGTTCATCACCTCGACCACCACTTCCATCGTGCATCACCCACTTAACCACTTCCATCGTTCATCACTCTCACCCTCACCACGTCCATCGTTCATCACTCTAAACCCTCACGACTTCCATCGTTCATCACTTTTTACCCTCACCACTTCCATCGTTCATCACTCTCGACCCTCGCCACTTCCATTGTTTCACTCGACTTTCCCCACTTCCATCGCTCATCACTGACCTCACTTACTTCCCATCGTTTCACTCGACCACCACTTCCATCGTTCATCACCTCGACCTCACCACTTCCATCTTTCATCACTTTCGACCCTTACCACTTCCCATCGTGCATCACTTCCTCGACTTTAACCACTTCCATCGTTCATCACTCTCTCTACCGTCACCACGTCCATCGCTCATCACTCTCCACCTCACCACTTCCATCGTTCATCACTTTTTACCCTCACCACTTCCATCGTTCTTCACTCTCGAATCACCACTACCATCAAGCCACTCGACTTTCCCCACTTCCATCGTTCATCACTCGTCCCTTACCACTTCCATCGGTTATCACTCGAATTCCTCACCACTTCCATCGTTCACGCCCGACCCTAACCACTTCCACCGTTCATCACCACCTCACCACTTCCATCGTCACTGACCCTCACCACTTCCATCTTTCATCACTTCTCGACTTTAACTATTCGATCGTGCATCACTCTCGACCCTCACCACTTCCATCGTTCATTACTCATGACAACCACCACTTCCATCGTGCATCACTCTCGACCTCACCATCCATCTTTCATCACTCTCGACTTTAACCACTTCCATTGTGCATCACTCACCCTCACCACTTCTATCGCTCATCACTCACGACCCTCACGACTTCCATCGTTCATCACTTTACCTCACCACTTCCATCGTTCACTCTCGACTCTACCACTTCCATCGGTTATCACTCTCGACTTGACCACTTCCATCATTCATCACTCTCGACCCCCCACCACTTCCATCGTTCATCACTCTCGACCCTCACCACTTCCATCCTTCATCACTCTCGACCCCACCACTTCCATCCTTCATCACTCTCGACCCTCACCACTTCTATCGTTCATTACTCTTGACCCTCACAACTTCCATCGTTCATCACTTTTTACCATCACCACTTCCATCGTCCCTCACTCTCAACTTTCCCAACTTCCATCGTTCATCACTCTCGACCCTCACCACTTCCATCGTTCATCACTCGCGCCCCTCACCAATTCCATCTTTCATCACTCTCGACCCTTACCACTTTCATCGTGCATCACTCTCGACTTTAACCACTTCCATCGTTCATCACTCTCAAACCTCACCACGTCCATCATTCATTACTCACGACCCTCACCACTTCCATCGTTCATCACTCTCGACCCTTACCACTTCCATCGTGCATTACTCGACTTTAACCACTTCCATCGTTCATCACTCGCGCCCCTCACCAATTCCATCTTTCATCACTCTCGACCCTTACCACTTTCATCGTGCATCACTCTCGACTTTAACCACTTCCATCGTTCATCACTCTCAAACCTCACCACGTCCATCATTCATCACTCTCGACCCTCACCACTTCCATTGTTCATCACTTTCGACCGTCACCACTACCATCGTTCATCACTCTCACCCTTACCTCTACCATCGGTCTTCACACTCGACCCTCACCACTTCCATCGTGCATCACTCTCGACCCTCACCACTTCTATCGTTCATTACTCACGACCCTCACAACTTCCATCGTTCATCACTCTCACCCCTCACCACTTCCATTTTTGGAGCTTTTCACCCTCACCACTTCCATCGTTCATCACTCTCGACCCTCACCACTTTCACCGTTCATCACTCTCGACCCTTACCACTTCCATCGTGCATCACTCTCGACTTTAACCACTGCCATCGTTCATTACTATCGCCCCTCACCACGTCCATCGTTCATCACTCTCGAACCTCACCACTTCCATCGTTCATCACACTCGACCCTCACCACTTCCGCCGTTCATCACTCTTTACCATCACCACTTCCATTTTTTAGAATTCTTCACCCTTACCACTACCATCGTTCATCACTCTCGACCCTTACCACTTTCATCGTGCATCACTCTCGACTTTAACCACTTTCATCGTGCATCACTCGACTTTAACCACTTCCATCGCTCATCACTCTCAAACCTCACCACGTCCATCATTCATCACTCGACCCTCACCACTTCCATCGTACATCACTTTCGACATTAACCACTTCCATCGCTCATCACTATCGACTTTAACCACTTCCATCGTGCATCACTCGACCCTCACCACTTCCATCGTGCATTACTCTCGACCCTCACCACTTCCATCTTTCATCACTCTCAACTTTCCCCACTTCGATCGTGCATCACTCTCGACCCTCACCAATTCCATCTTTCATTACTCACAACCCTCACCACTTCCATCGTTCATCACTCTCTCGACCCTCACCACTTCCATCTTTCATTACTCTCGACTTTAACCACTTCCATCGTGCATCACTCTCGACCCTCACCACTTCCATCGTTCATCACTCTCGACTTTCCCAACCTCCATCGTTCATCACTCTCGTCCCTTACCACTTCCATCGGTTATCAATCTCGACTTTAACCACTTCCATCGTTCATCACTTTCGACATTAACCACTTCCTTCGTTCATCATTCTCGACTTTAACCACTTCCATCGTGCATCACTCTCGACGTTAACCACTTTCATCGTTCATCACTCTCGACCCTCACCACTTATATCGTTCATCACTCTCGACTTTCATTACTTCCATCGGGCATCACTCTCGATCCTCACCACTTCCATCGTGCATTACTCTCGACTTTAACCACTTCCATCGTGCATCACTCTCGACCACCGCTTCCATCGCTCATCACTTCTGACCCTCACCACTCGCTCATCACTCGACTCTCGCCACCATCGTTCATCACTCTCGCCCCTCACCACTGCCATCGTTCATCACTCTCGACCCTCACCACTTCCATCTTTCATCACTCGACCCTCACCACTTTTATCGTTCATCCTCGACCCTCACCACTTGCATCGTTCATCACTCTCCAACCTCACCACTTCCATCGTGCATTACTCTCGACTTTAACCACTACCATCGTTCATCACTCTCACCCCTCACCACTTCCATTTTTTAGAACTCTTCACCCTTACCCCTTCCATCTTTCATCACTCTTGACCTTCACCACTGCCATCGTTCATCACTCTGGACCCTCACCACTTTCATCGTTTATCACTCCTGACCCTCACCACATCTATCGTTCATCACTCTCGCCCCTCACCACGCCCAATCGTTCATCACGCCGACCTCACCACTTGATTCGTTAATCACTCTCACCTCACCACTATCATCGTTCATCACTCATTACCCTTACCACTTCCATCGTTCATCACTCTTTACCTCACCACTTCCATCGCTCATCACTCTCGACCCTCACCACTTCCATCGCTCCTCACTCTCGACCACTTCCATCGTTCATCACTTCGCCCTCACCACGTCCATCGCTCATCACTTTCGCCCCTCACCACTTCCACTTTTTAGAACTCTTCACCCTTACCACTTCCATCTTTCATCACTCTTGACCTTCACCACTGCCATCGTTCATCACTCTGGACCCTCACCACTTTCATCGTTTATCACTCCTGACCCTCACCACATCTATCGTTCATCACTCTCGCCCCTCACCACGCCCAATCGTTCATCACTCTCGACCCTTACCACTTCCATCGTTCATCACTCTCGACCCTCACCACTTCATTCGTTAATCACTCTCACCCCTCACCACTATCATCGTTCATCACTCATTACCCTTACCACTTCCATCGTTCATCACTCTTTACCCTCACCACTTCCATCGTTCATCACTCTCGACCTCACCACTTCCATCGTTCCTCACTCTCGACTTTCACCACTTCCATCGTTCATCACTCTCGCCCCTCACCACGTCCATCGTTCATCACTTTCGCCCCTCACCACTTCCACTTTTTAGAACTCTTCACCCTTCCCCTGTGAAGGGTTTTTAGGGTTAGGGCCTGCCGTGGGGGGAAATACATGGGGTATATTCTCTTATTGGATCGGAAGGTTTATAATCAGTTCGTCTAGTTTTAATGGTCGCATTTGCCTGCGTGCGCCCCATGCCTCTTCCTGTGCATGCCTCTCCCCTTTTTCGCATATTGCCACTCTTAACTATGACCCCCTCCACATCCGTCCTGCACCGCTCTTCCCCTGTTGACCTCTTCCACACTTATATCCCTCAGCGCTTGCTCCCTTTTCCCACTCCTTGTGCATTTCCACGGACGCCATCTACCACTCCACATCCCCTCCTCTCCTTCACCCCTTGCATGCCCTTTGCATCTCTCAAAATGTTGGAGTTTTTCTCTTTTGGGGAATTCTCAGATTCATGAGCTCTTTGTGCACTCCGATGCATTTCCTGTCTATTGTCCAGCCTGGAGCTCGCCTCCGGGGCACACACCAAATGGTGGCGCGCCATATTATACACGAGGAGCTGTTTTAAGAATCGCGTGGTGCCCGTTGGCGGGCTGGAATGTGGGGGTTGTACATGCAGGGTGTCGGGGACACCGCGAGCGCCGAGGATGTCGCACGCAGCAAAGTGCTGGTGCGGACGCCCCTGGACAAACTGCATCGCCATGTTATGGGAGATTGCCCTTATAACTATCTGTTATGTTCTGCATTTTGTTGTGGTTCCCTCTCATAGATGCCTCTTTTCCAAGCTTGCGATACCTACAAGGAGTGCATACAGGAAGGCATGCGCCTGCTGAGGAGCGCTGGCGATTTTGCGGCGCATAAGCAGATCCCCCGGGATGGATACTTCTTGCGCGCACCTTGTGAACGTAACGTTGGCAGGCCGGTTGACTAATCCACATTTGACTTGATCGATGGAGTACCAATCAACACTTCTCCCTTCCACTTTCATCCAGATTGTGCTTGGGACCTAATTCTAGAGTTCTCTACCATTGCAAGTGGCGTGAAACTTGATACCGGGACCGATGTCGAGAAGCGCCTCAAAGAAATGCAAATGGAAGGGAAAACTTCGAAAAAGTTTCATTGCGAGAACCTGCTTTATGTGGGGTATGCAAATAAATGAAGTCTTTTGTATCTGAAATCTACGGATGCAGATGCTCGTTTCTTTGGCTCGAAATGGATGGGTGCTCAAGGGGGGTGTTGAACTTCCATAGGCCCAATGAATAAATGTTCGTGGAGATGAATTAGATTCTCACGGCCTAATGATAAGTTTTGACAAATGTGCGCAGGTTGAAGAGGGGATTTCAGAGGAAGTAAAGGCTGAACTCGAAGGCATGGGTCACACTATAACCGGGCCCCTAACTGGCTACTCTCGCCAAGTTTTTGGACGCGGACAAATCATCAAGAGGGACCCAGAAACAGGCACTCTATGGGGTGGTTCAGATCCTAGGGCCGACGGGCTTGCAATCGGGTGGTAACTGCCTACCAACCGCTTCGGGTGAATTGATGCGCGATAGGACCTTAGACGTGTGACAGTTGTCACGTTGTGCCTATCATTAATAGCCAAAGAGGCCGTGCCTACTATTGGTTTTACGAAAGCAGCTAACGTTGCTAGGATATGTTTGCTGACTGACTGTGAGAATCTCATCGGTCTACGACACTAGTCCCTATTTTGTGCACCCCACAACAATACCCCAAAATGTACGCCCTATTTTCATTTCACAGATCCGTGATGGGTGATAATGCCGTGAGTTATGCCAACATATGATCCTTTCCGAAGCTCATTTACAATACCAGCTTCACTGTATATGTACAACCTTGTACATATCAAGGTATGGCAAACGCGAGGTCAGAAAGTGCTCGGTAAACGCAGTTTCTAGAATTCAAGATATGGGCGATTTAAACTTTTTATTAAGTATGGTTAAGTATGGGTGAATTGTAAAGTGTATCAAGCATAACTTCCCCGTTGCGTATCCATTTTTGTACGGACAAGTTCCTATACGTCTACAATGTTCCCGCGGACATGATGAGCCACTAAAAGAATTTTGCGTTTACCGCGCACGTTTTTACTTCGCGTTTGCCATATCTTGATATGTAACATACAATATACACTTTTACGGCGTGGTAGGAAGTCTGTATACAACGTTGTATATACTTACCAGTACCAATGTTAAGTTGGTGTGAGCGTTGTTACGAGACGATACGCGCACATGTATGAATAAGTAGTTTTCTGAATAGTGTACAACAAAGTACCCAGCTCACAACGAGCTCTATTCTTATATCGGTGCATGCTACCGATCCAAACATCGGTACCACCATCGGGAATCGAACCCACCATGCGCTGGAGTAACGACTCACATGAGACATACAAACGCGAAATGATTAGAGCATGGTTGGCTTAGCACATTTGCACGCAATTCGCTATGTATGCTCCGAACTTTTGACTCTCGCATGGGGCATGGCTACTCGGACCATGCTAGCACGCTAGCATGATGCAGGTGCGGTCAGTTTGTACATGCATTTTAGACACGACCTGATCCTTCTAGCGTTAGACGGATGCGATGGCATACGTCGTATGACATCGCGACCTGTCATACGATGATGAAAGTTCACGACTATTGATCAATGTCTGACGACTGATGACATATATGACTATCATATTCTGTCTATCGGAATGACATGTCATGATATGTCACTATGACTGATGACTGATGACACATGTCATTTCGGTCATTCAGACTAACATTTTCCTCAACTTAGAAGAATTCTGACCTCACAATTTACCTGAGAGTAGAGGTAGTCTATGTGTGTGCGTGTGCGTGTGCGTGTGCGTGTGCGTGTGCGTGTGCGTGTGCGTGTGCGTGTGCGTGTGCGTGTGTGTGTGTGCGTGTGCGTGTGCGTGTGCGTGTGCGTGTGTTACGGTATGAGCAAGCCGCTGGTATATACCAGCCGATGAGTACGGTACAGGCCGGCATGTACCAGTGTGAATTCGGTACAGGCCGGCCTGTACCAGTGCAGATATTGGTACAGGCCGGCTTGTACCGATGCCCGATCATACTGTAACATATACGTTGTATATACATATATATATATATATATATGGAACTATATATATATACTCGCGAAGCCGTCCGATCGTTTTCACTTTATCACCAAGGTCTATAAATGCCTGAATGAATCGTGCGGACCAGCGAAAACGATAGACTTAAGTAGTAATATCGTTCTAAGAACAACTCTAAAATAAGAGCTTTTGTCGCGGCTCATCTCTAAGAGCTCCATCGCGTCTTCATATCATCGGGCAGTCGACAGTATCGACAATAAACGCCCCCCCGCCCCCTTCACTCTCGTCGCCTTCCCCCATCGCCCCCGTCGCCCGGTCGTCCGGGTCGCCCCGGTCGGCCCCGTCGCCCCGGTCGCCCCGGTCGCCCCGGTCGCCCCGGTCGCCCCCGTCGCCCCCGTCGACCCCGTCGACCCGTCGCCCCCATCGTTCCCCCATGCCCAACTGTCCCCATACACCCCCTCCAACCCCCGCACCCCATTCAACATCTTACCACCCGTTCGCCCTCTCGAGCGCGAGCGCGAGCGGAGCGGGGGCGCAGCCCCGCGACGCGAAGCGGGAGCGAGTGTCTATATGTCGTGTCGGTCGTCGCCGCTGCAGTGTGCCGTTGTGCCGCCGGTGAGGTGCAGGTGACTTGGCTACAACATTACCTGTGACACACGGGAGGGGGATACTAGAGCCCTATTATACGATTTATTGATTTTAACTTTTATTCCATTCGGAGACCTCGATTTACGTGTAGACCTGTTGATCTTCTCCGATGACACCTCCGTGATATACGTTTGGGGATCCCCATCGCACCCCATCGCACCCCATCGCCCCCTTCGCCCCCATACTGATACACACCCTTCAATGCCCGCACCCCATCCACGCCCTCTCGAGCGCGAGCGCGAGCGCGCGAGCGGAGCGGGGGCGAAGACCCCGCGACGCGAAGCGGGAGTAACGAGTGTGGCACTCTCAATCGAGTGACTGTCAAGCAAGTGTGACACTCTCGGTCGAGTGTCACGGTCTTTGGACTCTAGAGCTCTACAACTCGACGACGACTACGACTCTACAGTGACACCGTGCCGCTTATTTTCAATGTTTGTCTACATATTTCGTCTGGTCTGCTGCGTTGTCCGAAGTTGTGCCGTTGAGTGTTGTGCATATATCGCACCCTATCGCGCCGTATGCCGTACAACATCGTTCGGTGAGGTGCAAGACACTTTGCTAGAGACTACGCCGGCGCTCGATCGATCGCGATTTGATGTTTTCACCACTGGAAAACATGTTCCATCGCGAGTTTTTTTTTCCAGCTTTTCAAACCGTTCCGAGACGAGTTCGAGAGGGCTGAAACGAAAGGCCGGCAGTGTGTCTCTACACTTACTGAGTTTGTTTTTTTGTAAAGAAGAGCATACGCAGCAATTTATTCCTGATGATAGTCTCAGGATCAACAGGAAGTTTTCAAAAGTTGATTTGGTCAAGCGAGTAAAAAGCCGCATAATGGAAAATTGGTCATTTGCGGCTCATCCCTTGCTGCCCGATGTCCTGGCGACGTTAGGAATTAAAAAAAAAAACAACAACAACAACAACACACGCCCTGTTGGGCGTGTGAGTATATTAATTTCTCGGGCCCTACTCTGGGCCATCACAAGTTTCTAGTTAATTAAGTTCGGAGTGTTTTTATCTCATGGCAACTCGTGTGCAGACTGATTGCTACCAGTTGCTAGTTAGCACTAAGATTTGGCTGGATGCTATTATCACTTATGCAACAGGTGCTTCTATCCAAATCCGGCTGCTGCCTCTTTTGCGTGGTCATGTGATTGAACAGTTTGAACTCTCACAATGTCTATTGGGCTCAAGGTGGGGTAACCCACCGTAAGAACGCCTTACAGTGGGTTAACCATAGCGTAGTTTGTTAACACCATAATGCACATCGAATGGTCTCAAATATGGTCGATCATATGTGATTTCACAACTAGACAGTCATGTTTAGCTGGACAAAGCCGAATGACATGTACTTGTGATCGGATATATCCGCGGTATCCATCCCAATATACCTCCGATGGCACGTTCGGTGCCGTGATCCCAAATGCACACAAACGTGGCCCGATTTCTACGTTTCATCCACGATGCCAATGTGCGCATGGGTGTATTTCGTGAAGTTTGATCTATTTTTACCACCTTGAGTCAATACTTCGCGAGAAACATGCATATATATCCCCGTATAGACAAAATATCGTCATTTTTGCCCTTAAGTATGGGAAAACATTGAAATTGCAAATGGGTTTTTTTGTTTTTTCTTAAGTTACTTGTGTAGAGTGATATATTCGATATATCGAATGGCGCCGAGTATAAGAAACATTTGTTATTATGGGCCATAGTTCATGAAAATATTGTGATAGGTACATTCCGAATGTGATGGGCATGTTCAAAATCTACCCAAAGATGCAATAATTGGGTAACCCACCGTAAGGATTTGAGGTGTTTTTTCGCTTGACCCCTTGGTATTAGCACGCATATTAGACGCATCTATACAGTATGTAAAGTACTTTTTTCAAGTCCGCGCACTAATATATATAACCCCCAAGGTGTGTCGAAAAGCATGGGTTTGCCCAAGTTGGCACAATATGCTAGCTCTAACATGCGGTTTTCGAATGTCTCTTACGGTGGGTAAATCCACCGTAAGGTGCGCCCAATAGACAACAAGAGGTCGGCTATCCTTGCTATTTTTATTGAGCGATGCACGAAACCGCCCGTTACCGTTGGAGATTCTGTCGATTTCTCCACTGCAGCCGCTGCCAGAGATCCAACTCTAAAAACCTTTTCAGGAAAAGTGGGTCTCGTGCGCGGCACCCATTTCTATGTTCTCTACTCCGGATGTTAATACCTCATCACACTACAGGGGAATTAAGTATGTGCTTAAGTATGGGAGAAGATCTTGCGTTAGCGACCATAACTTTTCCATCACATGGCCAATTTAAATTTTGAAGTGCCCAATATGTTTAAAGTGTTTAGGGCGACCTATTCATCAAATAAAATATTTTTGAAAAGTTTTTGCAAAAATGGCCTTCGCGCAAACGCTACCTTGAAATTGAAGATGTATAGCATGGTCAATAATGGATGCCATCATGGGTTGGTTGGCATACTGCCATTTGCTGAAATTGCTCAAACATATTATCATTATGCTAAACATCCAACCTCCATCAAATGGCCCAACTTAATATTCCTTAAGTATGGGGGATATCGTCGATTTTGGAGCCTAGTCGTGGCACTAAAACTATGAAATAAGTATATTATGACATCGGATTATCCCACCAGCGGATAGGACATCAAAGTAAACCCACATATCATTTTTTCATAACATTTGCATGCATGAGAAGTTGCCAAACTTGGATTCTATACATGTAACTTACGTACGAAACCGCTCCGAATATTACACCAAAAAATGCTACGGAGGCCAATTTATCATACCCTTGGGTGTTATTGAATCCCAATACTAGCGTTAAAGACATTCAAATGACACAACACATAACAACCACTTAGAACATATCCCAATAATGAAATGTGACATCATGCATGCCGCCACCCCATGGCCACCTAGCGTGCCCTTTCAAGTCACCGCGTGCTTGGTACTTGTTGCAGTACCAGAAATTTTAATTAATTTTATGGCCTTACACCCCCCAAAAGCATGCCGCGCATACACATACCTAAAGTTGATGAGAGTAAGTTTCAGCATTAACAATAATTCAAAAGGGTCTTAAATGATTTTTCAAATTCTTCATGGGACTCATACACCCGCTCTAGTGCCCATAAAGCATACAGTTTGGTACTTCGTTGTGTTAGTACCAGACCACCGCGCGGTAGCCACATGGGGCGAGGCGCAAAGGTAGATGAAAGCATTGCGTATCGCGAACAGTGCGAAGCAGATACTTGCAAGGGAAGCGACGGTGATTCTGCGTTCAATTCGAACAGGGCTCTTCGTCTCAAGCATAATAGTAGTAGGAAGGCAAGATGTTTCAGGCAATTTTTCCAGCTCTTCGCGCACAACAGAGCGCTTTTTCACAACTGCTTTGCTGGCAGGCATATTGGCTGTTCGCCCTATGCCCTACAAATTTAGGAATCGTAGGTAGGGCCATGTTTGCCTTGTATCTACCTTGTGTCTGGATGGCTTCAGACACAAGGTAGGTAGGGCCATGTTTAGTCAGTTTTTCCGCGGCGCAACACTACCCAAGTAGGGCCATGTTTGGTCGTGGTTTTTGGCCTTACTTACCCCTTACTTACCTTGTACCTACCCAATGTCTAACGCACCATACGTACGCACGTGAATGCATGAATCACTTAGACATTGGGTAGATACAAGGTAAGTATGGCCATGTTTATACATAAACAAGGTAAGTAGGGCCCTACCTATCATGTATCTGTACTCAAGTACAAGGTAAGTATGGCCATGTTTATACATAAACAAGGGTAAGTAGGGCCCTACCTATCATGTATCTATATCCAAGTACAAGGTAAGTATGGCCATGTTTATACATAAACAAGGGTAAGTTTGGCCTTACCTATCATGTGTTTATTCTCAAGTAATGATCAAACATGGCCATGTTTATACATAAACAAGGGTAAGTATGGCCTTACCTATCATGTGTTTATTCTCAAGTACTGATCAAACATGGCCATGTATATATCTACCGCATATCGAATACGATGTAAACATGGCCATATCTACCTAGATATTCGGTCTTTCAACGAATAACAAACACATATTAATGATATGCTTTAACACACACATATTGGATATGCTATGTATGCGTTGCATACTAAGTTTCAATATGTTGCATGCACAACATATTGAAACTTAGTATGCATACCGCAAGTTGGGATGCACTATACTTCCTAGTTGATGCTTTCGTGCTTTGAAAAGTATGCATGTGATATGTGAAAATGCGACAAGGCAATAGCAATTGCTATTCGAAACTATTTTTTACTCGCTACGTAACTACATGCTCAATACGATAGGACACACGAATGCAAACAAGCATGGGTTCTAACGCACAAATGAATACATTATGCAATACAGTTAATACAAACCAATATCGCGTAAGTACTATATTTTCTAATCTACTCCCTAAATATTCACTACATTACTATTTCAAATCCTACTTGAAAACTATTTCGTAAAATACAAACAATAAGCCTATCTACAATCTACAACGCGAGTGTTGGCGTCGTTGATGAGCACGTGCCTTGCTCCTCATAAATTTTCAGCCATCCTATATCAAAGGACAAGGAACCAATCGTTAGTAAATCTGGAAAAAAAAACAAGCACGCAAACGAAAACAATTCAAAGACAAGGGGTCAAAGGAGAATAGAAGTCGAAGGCGATGGAGTCGTTCGTGGGTTGAATCGCGTTTTCGCCGGTCCAACTCACGAGTCAATCTGAAAAATAGCGCCAACGAAAAAGAGGTTAGTAACGAGGGAAAAAAGGGGGAAAAAATAAGAAGAAAGTTAAGGAGAGTGAAAGTTTAGAGGGGGTGAGTTGGAATAGAACCAACCAAATCTAGTCCAAAGGACTAGCGGGAAAAATCTCCCGTTCACCCCATGTAAACGTTCAATACGCGCAGATCTAACTACATCTGCGCGTAAAAAACACTACGGCACTAGTACTTGCACGCAGGAGAAAATATGAAAAAGCAAGAATGAATTCAGAAGCAACGCATGGAAACAAAAGCAAAAGCGCAAGCAGAATTTTGTACAGTGCAGACAGGCACTGCACTGTACAGATGGTCAACGAGAAGAGGAGGAATTTCGAACTCCAACGTTTACAAGTACCGTGACTGACAACTCGAACTGTGCACTGTACAAGTATGGTGACATGTCATGACGTCTACGGTGACACGCGGTCACCTCTGCCATCGGCTATCGCAATGTCGCATGTCAACGTGCTATCAGATATCGAGCTATCGATGCCGTGTCTCTCACCCGATCGCGCGACGTTGTCTTTTGTGTCATCACTCGAGTAATGTGTAATCGCCTGGCATCTTCTGGGATAAACTGAAGACTCTCGATTTTCGAACGCCGCGATCTGAACGGTCTGAACCTGTCCGCGAACGGTCGGCGATCTGAACCTGCGCGAGTGGCGATTCCGGGTCATGGGACCCATGTTTTTTCTGTTGCGCTTTCTTTTGTGCATATTTTTTTCCAGGGTTTCCCACTTCTGGACCATTCCTGAATGGCCCATAGAATATTTGAGCAAGCCGTTTTCACCATCGTGTTTTGCGAGCAAGCCCCTTTCTTTTGAGCTCAACTTGTTTTTTTCATGAAAATGACCGATTTTTGTCCACGCTTGCCTGCACCCTAAGGTATGGTCTAGACATGACCATGTTTGGGTCGTTTCCCCATTGGGTTTTGCATTTGGGGCATTGATTTGGGCTATGTGCGCCGCGGAAGATGTCTACCTTGTGTTCGCGTGAATGCTGTTCGAACCGGGCCATACCAGGGCAATTCTACTCAGGTACAAGGTAAACATCTTCCGCGGCGCAACACAACGTGGTTTGCCTTGTTTTACTGCCAACATTGCCCAAAAATGGCCAAGTTTGCCACGTGTTTTTAAACACATATCAAACATGGTCCGTTTTATGTACGTCTTGCCCAATGTTGGCAGTAAAACAAGGCTAACAAGGCCGTGTTTCACCATCTCGGCTGTTGAAACTGCTTAGATAGGGCCATGTTTACACCATACTTATGATGGTACAGCAGGTTACGTACGTGGGCAAAAGCGGTTTGCAGGCACAATAGGCGATGACATCCCGCGCACAGAGATTGGCGCAAGGTGGGATTCCGGAGGAGAGACGGAGGGTCAATCCCGCGAAAAGAGCCACTGTTGCATATCGCTTGCCAAATTCTCCGGGTGAGGGCGATGGGTTGACGACGCCGCCGCGTGCGGACGATGCCTTCAAGAGGCAACGTGTCCTCGAATGGCGGATGCCAATCCCACGAATGGGTTTATAGATTTAGTTCAGGAACTATTTTGGGATGGAATCATTCTGACGGAAGAATACGACAATCATCCGGCACGCGCCACCTTCACTGACATTGAACGCGACGGCATGACCGGGTAGGGCCCTACCTGCCTTGCTCTCGGGACGAACCCGGGGCGAGCATTGCCCTACCTGCAATGGGAAGGGGCCAAGTATGGCCGTGTTTTGACGTGTTCGCTGTAGGTCGAACCGAAAAGCACGGAAATTCCTCCCGTCACCCTCCCGTCACCCATCCAGTCCGCTGCTGGCGACGCGGGGTCAACCATGAGCTCGAGCGTGGAGAACAATAAGGCGTTGGCCTCCACGCGGATGGGGAGGGTAGCATCGTCCAGCAGGAAAAGGGGTGCGAAACCAATGTCCTCCGTGACAAATGTTGTCTGCAGCGCAGAGACCATCCTGGCGAAGAGCGCGGACGCGTGGCACTCAGTCCCGGAAAATCGCCCGTTCTTGTCCTCGAATAACTTTTGGCGAACGGACTTGGAGACCTTCATGTCGAAGTGTTCCCGTTGCAGCGTCCGCACCGAGGCCAGGAACGCAGCACCTGCTGAATTGGCAGCCGGCTGAGCTGCCGGCGGCGTGGCTGGAGTGTTGGCGTGTCTCGCAGCTGCCGAATCAAAAATCGTGGATAGCGCGCGTCGGCGATTCGCCATGCTAGCGGTGGCTCGAGTAGAAGCAACCATCTTGAGAAGGACTGAAGGGGCGGAGTGAGGCAACGGAACGCGAGATGTGCGGCAGTTCCGGGCGGCCAAGAAACGCGTGGGTCGCCGATACGGCAGCCGTGAGAGATCAAATAATTCAGGGAAGTCGTGTGGTAGCGGCGGCCAATACGCAACGGTGTGGGATCCAACCAGAAAACGTAAACCAATCCAACGTTAAGACCCGTAGAAAACCGTTCTCCAACCGGTGCGGCGTGCCGTAAATCAACCCATAAAATTTAGGCCATACCCGTGACTGCCGGCACTCTCACGCGCGGAGCGCCTCACCCCATCCCAGGCGTCCGTACTGGAATATCCTAGTTCACTAGATATCAGAAACTCCCGAACTGTGTGGATAAACTCATAAGATAAATAAACCCTAAGCTAGATATACCCGGAACGGTCTCGGACGGTTTCGGAGTCTAGCCTACCTGTGACACAGCGTGTGTCACAGCACGAACCTATAGATCAGTCAGCAGTCCAGTGTTGGTCCTAGGAGTCTGTCATAGGGGCCTGACCGGGACTCCCAGTCAGGGCTGCCTATACAGATTTCAGCACACCACCCCAGCACTGTGGGTGGTGACTGTCTAGGAGAGTCAGATAATGTAAGATAAGTTAGGGCAGGAGCCAGGTTGACAGACCTAACTGCTAATCCAACTGTGCAATTCTGAAACACAAATTGGAAACCCTCTAGCTAGCACAGGTGCAGAAACCTACGGGCATTGTGCACCCGCTAAACAACTGAAAGGCACCGAGCTAGCAAGCCAGAATGTAACTTGTAGATGTCAAAAGCAAAACATAAACCAGAAAAGTTGTTGAAGTCACCGGAGTTCCGCACACCACCATGTCGGTGTGCATCCAGAGTGAACAAGAAGTCAATCGACAGCACCAAAGTAGCCAGCTGTGGTCTCAATCAAGTCGGACCCGAAGGGAGGGTTCCCGAAAGGACCTCTCTCATGAAGAGCCACACCGTAGAAGAAGGCCATGTCGAAGCTCAAATCTGCCTGAGCAAGATCCTGAAAGATGTCAGGGGGCTCAGGCGGCTCAAGCGGTGGCACATTGTCAGCCACAAAGAAACCCTGACCTGGGATCACGGATTCAACAAATTCATTCGTGGAGAAAATTGACGGAGTCTCCCAATCGAGATCACCACCAGGCGAAGGCAATCCCGCAGCCGACTGAGCATCGGGCACAGCTGCCACCCCCATGATCGAGATGCAAAGAACGAGGGAAAGGAAGAAAGGAATGCCCCATGGCCCAACCGTGGCAGGAAAGCCCCAGGGCGGCTTCCCACAACCGTAGGTCCTCTGCTCGTCCACGGGCGGCCCGGAAGCATGATTGGCCGACGGAGGCGAACCCCGCGGCTTCAGCCGGAAGCTGCCGTCGGCAAAGTCCTCGTAGTCGTCGGTGTCGTAGCCGGTGAGGTCAACCGGCGCGATGGCGGCGTGGTTGACAGTCTGAACGAACCCAGGGAACTCACCGTCCGTCGTGGCAGTCACCCGCGCCGATTGAAGCGGCACGGGCTTCACATCCTCCTCCTGCGAGACAGGTATAGCAGGGGCCGGCACGGCGGATGCCGATGCCGCCGCACCACCTGCCGGAACCTGCTCCTCCGGCATGCCCCCCGCTGCCGCGGGGCCGCACACCAGAGCCGATGCATGCGGCTCGAGAACCGCCGGTGGTGGGAAGGATGCGTGGGTGTAGTGCACCTTGCAGTTTGCCGCGGCATGGACCTCCGCGGCGAGATCGTCCAGCCGCTGATGAATGTCGTCACCTGCGGGCTCGTCAGCAGGCTGCTGCGGCTCCACCGTGAAGCCGTAGGCGGACACGTCGATCCCGCCCACCGCACCCGCACAGAGTACCGCAGGCGGCCCGTACGTAGATGCCGCAGTGGCAAAAGCCTCGGCCCCATCATCCGCCGCCTGCTGGAAAAGGGCACACATGGCCAATGCACGCACCCCCTCCGCGTCCTCCTCGTCGATGGGAATGCAGAATGCCGCGGCCGAGTGCGGGGGATGCTGACGCCCGCCCAACGGACAGTCGCGGTAGAAATGGTATTGCTCACCTTTCCCCGCCTTCTTGCACTTCCCGCAAAAAGGCTTCGCCTTCTGATCGTCACGGTCAAAACCGACCGGAGGCAACGGGTGCGTGCCGACACGGAACCCCCGCTGCGTACCGCGCTGCTGCTGCTGCCGCTGCTGCCGCTGTGGCTGCTGCCGCTGCTGCTGCGCCGGTGGCGCACCCGTCCCGTGCTGTTGCCGCAGCAAATCATGGAGCTCGTCGATCTTGTTGAGGAGGGCACCGTACTCGGTGCTGGAGAGCTGCGCGGAGATGCCGCTCTTGCCCGAGACTGCCTTCCCCGCCCCCGTCTGCGCCCAAGCCTGGTAAATCTCTACCACCAGGGAGCGGAGAGACGCCAAGGAGACGTGCGCAAGATCGGCCGCAAGAGGGTACCGCACCTTGACCGCGGTGTAAAACACCGGGTCCAGCCTGTTGTACATGGAGAGCTTCCTGGTCTCCTCGGTGGGTGTCCAGTCCGTAGCTTTGTTATCCCGCACCAGACGCTGTTCCCGAGCCAAGATGGGCTGCGGGTCAGTGTCTGCGGGATAACGTAACGCGGCGTGCTCCTCCTGGTGCGACTCACGTAGCGCCACAGGTACACAGCCCTTGATGATGTCCACCAGGGCTCGCCGTCCATCACGGTCAGACGAGGCGTCGGTGCCAGTCAACCAGACGTAGGCGTTGCTGTGCTTCTCGATAACCAGAGCCAAAACGTCGAAGAGCAAGCCGTTGACCTTGGTCACCACACGAGCCAGAGGGTCGTCGAGGTCAAAGGATGCCAGCTCCAGCCCAGCCGAATGAAACTCCGTACGCAGCTGCACCACCAGCTCGGAGAGGAGGCCAGCGTCGTCCGTACCGCGGAAGTGGTGCTTCTTGTCCCCAAGGACATCCTCGCGGACACCCTTGGCCCATTGGCGGTGTAGACGGGTTTTGTAGACGTCGTCAACCAGCTTGCTCTGCTCCTGCAAGTACTTCCTGGTCGCCACGTCCGCATCTTCGTTGGAATTCGGAGCGGGGTTCGGAACAGTTGGCGTACGCACCGTCGGACTGTTCCGAACTCCGTCTAATAGCCTCAGCGAGGCGTCGATGTCACTGTCCCTGTCCAGGGACTTCTTCGCTCGGGTCAACATACCCATACTCTGAAAAGCCAGAGGGGAGGTGGTACGCAGTCGCGCGGTTGGGTGTGGTAGCGGAAAAATGGTAATGGTCAGCAGCGGAGAGGAGCTAAGAGAGTGGAGCGGCGAGGGGCACTCGAAGATGTCGTCGAAGTCGAAGGTGTCGCGAACACCAGCCCAGAAAACAGTAACCAGCAGGGCCAGTGCCGGTGCAAAACTGGATCCGAACATTGCTAAGACTAGTCCGTAACGAGGCGCGGTCCCCATGGCCGCCACTCCCAGTTGCTTACCGCAAACAACTCATACCATAATTCCTAGTCGCACCCAAACGCGCATGCGCGCACCACCTCTCCAAGCGGCCGTTTAGCCAATCATGGCCAAATCAGCAAGTGGAATAAAAGCGTGGATGGGGCCACGACCTACTGGAATATCCTAGTTCACTAGATATCAGAAACTCCCGAACTGTGTGGATAAACTCATAAGATAAATAAACCCTAAGCTAGATATACCCGGAACGGTCTCGGACGGTTTCGGAGTCTAGCCTACCTGTGACACAGCGTGTGTCACAGCACGAACCTATAGATCAGTCATCAGTCCAGTGTTGGTCCTAGGAGTCTGTCATAGGGGCCTGACCGGGACTCCCAGTCAGGGCTGCCTATACAGATTTCAGCAGTCCGAGCTTAGCCACTCATGGTGGCAATCTCGCAGTGGCTAAATAAAACGCAAGTGGGGCCAAACCTGGTAGATATATGGTTCGGCGGTGATATATATCTAACTGTTGAGATAAACCCTGAGTTAAGGGTTACGGAATCAGAACGGTAAAAGTGAGATAGATAAATCAGAGGCATACATAAATACCTAACGGGTGTTTCCCGTCTACTGGTGACGGTCACCCAGCCTACCATAGGAAGTGACATGTGACAGTTTTGAGTGTCACACACAGTGTCAAATCCAGCAAAAAGCGAAGATCGCCATGTATAACCGGATGAACTCCATAGTTGGCCCGGACAACGTCACTGGCTGTTTCTTTTGCGATGACCCCGAGAACCCTGACACCGTGTTCGATACCAAAGAGCCATTCATGCTCGCAGATCAGATCGCGTCGCAAGTAGTAATTGTGAAGCATCCTTGCATGCAAACTGCGGTGGTTCTTGACCCTCGAGCAGATTTCTTCAAGCAGAATGTCCAGGATGAAAATCCTAGCGAGGACGAGCTTGCTAAGTACTTAGGCCTGCAGTACGACATGGCATTTGTGTAGTGTAAATAGATAGCATCAGTTTGTGTATATACATAAACAAGGGTAAGTATGGCCCTACCTATCATGTATCTATGCTCAGGTACTGATCGGAAATGGCCATGTTTATACATAAACAAGGGTAAGTAGGGCCCTACCTATCATGTATCTATACTCAAGTACTAGTCAGGTAAGGCCATGTTTATACATAAACAAGGGTAAGTAGGGCCCTACCTATCATGTATCTATACTCAAGTACTAGTCTGGTATGGCCATGTTTATACATAAACAAGGGTAAGTAGGGCCCTACCTATCATGTATCTATACTCAAGTACTAGTCTGGTATGGCCATGTTTATACATAAACAAGGGTAAGTAGGGCCCTACCTATCGTGTATCTATACTCAAGTACTGAGGATCAAACATTGCCATGTACATCTTTGGAGACTGTCCATAGTAAGGACTAAATAAGCGTAATAGCCCAAAAAAAACAGATTCTAAAAATATTTTTTTTCCAATGTTTTCAAGTACAGCCCAATTACAGCCCAGGTACAGGGTAGGTATTGCCCCCTACTTACCCCTTACCTACCCAATGCCCATACTGACCTAACTTTGAGGTGCTGTAACAGGAAGTGTAAAATGTTTTTTCAGTTAAATCTTTGGAGACTGTCCATAGTAAGGACTAAATAAGCGTAATAGCCCAAAAAAAACAGATTCTGAAAATATTTTTTCCAATGTTTTCAAGTACAGCCCAGGTACAGCCCAGGTACAGCCCAGGTACAGGGTAGGTATTGCCCCCTACTTACCCCTTACCTACCCAATGCCCATACCGACCTAACTTTGAGGTGCTGTAACAGGAAGTGTAAAATGTTTTTTCAGTTAAATCTTTGGAGACTGTCCATAGTAAGGACTAAATAAGCGTAATAGCCCAAAAAAACAGATTCCAAAAATATTTTTTTCCAATGTTTTCAAGTACAGCCCAGGTACAGCCCCAAGTACAGGGCAGGTACCGAGTAGCACAACTTTGAGGCCTCAAAAAATGAGGTTACCAAAGCCATTCCACCCAAAACTTCGCTCCATATGTCTTACATCGACTCAAACCATCGATATCTACAATAAAAAACAAACTATCGGAAACTTCATTTCACCCGATTTGGGCCGGTTTTGCCATTTTACTGCCGACATTGCCCAAGTAGGGCCCTACTTGGCTCGAAACACAAGGTAAACACAAGGTAAACACAAGGTTCTAAATTTGTAGGGATGGGGCGAAGGGATTCGTTGCCTCGAACTGGCTCTTGCAAAAAACCGCTATCTCTTTAGTGTCGAACGAGGATTGAGATTAATTTAGCTTCGACTGCGCGAAACCGCAACGACACTGTCACCGTGTCTCATGCGATAGCGATAGACGCAGCCATAGCATGCAGTCAGCTTGATTTGTGTCATCGGAAAAGTTGGACAAGTTCCCAGCGCCCGCGCCCGTGACACCCCGTGACACGGTGCCACCCTCGCCTGTCGGGCTGTCCCATCATGGAAATTAAATTCAGAGAGCAACCCGTGAGCCGTACAGTAGACGTGACACGAGACACGAATCGTGTATAAAGCGTCAGTTCATTTATAAAGCGATTATAGTTTTAAGTTTATACGAAGCGAGAGTTCCGGCGCGCCTATCCTTTCCCTTTCAAAAAAACTCTTCTATAACGGTAGCGGTAGTGGGGAAAAATCTTTAGATTGTCACCCTCTTTGAAAAATCCGGTTTTTTATGTCACGCTTTTGTGTATAAAATTTTAGAGACTTCATTCCGTCAAAAACCAGCAATTGCAAAACGAACACCGCTTTGCGCCACGCTTTTCGATGTTCGCTTTTTGATGTCCCACTTTTGTTGTCCCACTTTTGATGTTCGCTTTTTGATGTCCCACTTTTTATGTCACGCTTTGTATGTCACTCTTTTTATGTTCGCTTTCGACTGTAACCCTGTCACGCACTTCAACGTCGTAGATGACCGTGAAACGAATTTTAATATGTCGTGGATGGCACTTTTCGACTGTAACCCCTGGGATAAAAAGAAAAGAAAAAGAAAGAAAAATGTGAGACTCTTCCTACTGGGATACACTTTAGCGTCGTAGATGAAAACTGACAAACGAGTTTTAAGTCGTGGATAAGTATGTGACACACGCGGCAGTATATGATAATTTGAACCCATTTCAATGTCAAGATGTCAAAGGTCACTGGATATTTAGAATATTCAATATAAAGCCTGTTTATATTTAATTGGTCAATGTTTAATTTTATTGAAATTGACGGTGTCACGACTCTTGAGTATAAATATAAATTAGCGTTCAGTATTATATTTTAAATATAACTAATTAATATTTTGAAATAAGATGATGACCTTTAATTTGAGTATGAATATATGGATGTGGTCGACATTGACACAAAAACGTATGACATGACATGACATGACATGAAACGCGGTAAAGCGTTGAGCTAGAGCTTCGAGAATGAAAGATGATGACACTGACATGAACGTCCGTTGTATGGGCTGGCCGAGTCCGATGGAAATCAAGTTGCTTCTCACATTTTTTTTTTTTGGGGGAAGGATCTTTAGATTGTCACCCTCTTTGAAAAATCCAGTTTTTTATGTCACGCTTTTGTGTATTGGGGAAAAATCTTTAGATTGTCACCCTCTTTGAAACATTCGGTTTTTTATGTCACGCTTTTGTGTATAAATTTTTAGAGACTTCATTCCGTCAAAAATTATTGCAAAACGAACACTGCCTTGCGTCACGCTTTTTGATGTTCGCTTTTGTTGTCCCACTTTTGATGTTCGCTTTTTGATGTCCCACTTTTTATGTCACGCTTTGTATGTCACTCTTTTTATGTTCACTTTCGACTGTAACCCCTGTCACGTACTTTAACGTCGTAGATGACCGTGAAACGAATTTTAATATGTCGTGGATGGCACTTTTCGACTGGGATACACTTTAGCGTCGTAGATGAAAACTGACAAACGAGTTTTAAGTCGTGGATAAGTATGTGACACACGCGGCAGTATATAATAATTTGAACCCATTTCAATGTCAAGATGTCAAAGGTCACTGGATATTTAGAATATTCAATATAAAGCCTGTTTATATTTAATTGGTCAATATTTAATTTTATTGAAATTGACGGTGTCACGACTCTTGAGTATACATATAAATTAGCGTTCAGTATTATATTTCAAGTATAACTAATTAATATTTTGAAATAAGATGATGACCTTTAATTGAGTATAAATATATGGATGTGGTCGACATTGACACAAAAACGTATGACATGACATGACATGACATGACATGACATGACATGACATGACATGACATGACATGACATGACATGACATGACATGACATGACATGACATGACATGAAACGCAGTCTGTAAAGCGTTGAGCTGAGAGCTTTGTGAGATATAATATACCGTATTATATCGGGTGGTCACTCAATACTTTTCATACAAGTGTCCACTGATTATAAGAGATAAACGAATATAAGGCGGTCTGTGACCTAGGTACCGGTTGTCACCTAGTACTGTACGAGTACTGGTACAGCTATCGGGAGTCAGAATAAGTTATGACCTACGGGTCACTGAATCCAGCACACCACCCTGTGATTGTACATAGTGCTGTTACAGGTGGCAGAGAGCGGAGCACAGACAAAGCAAATTGTTCCGAAACAACAAACAGCTCGTAGCTGGAAATTGCTAGAGGGAGGCCTGTGCTTCAGCCAGGGCGGTCCCTTTCTAAAATTGCTGCTAGGATACTGCCTTCAAGTTAAGTTCCTACAGCTCAATTTCGCAGATACTCAGCCACTTTCAAAGTGGTCTACAAAGCTGCAGAGTTCACCAGAGTTGAAGAAGTTGTCAGTGTCAAAGATGTTCAACCAGAACCAGAGTCCAGAAGTCATAATCCAGAACCAGAGTCCAGAGACCAGTGTCCAGAACCAGAAGCCAGAGTCATAATCCAGAAGCCAAGACCAGAAGCCAGAGGCAGGAAAAGATTCGTAGAGCAAAATTAGGAACTCCGAAAATTGAAAATCAGAATTCAAACCTGCCGAAACCTCAGAAGGAAAAAGAATGCCGATAGGAAGAGTGTACGTAAAGGCAGACAGACTGTTGGCAGTCACCTCCGTGGGATGTACTGCTGCGGTGAATTCAGGGGCTCGATCGAGCACCACCGAACCCTGAACCGCTGACACACATGCAAGACACATGAGTGCGGGCAGGGCTAGAGATGCAAAAGAGAAGACCCTCGGCATTGTTGCCACACCGACACGTGACCGTGAAGCCGGTGGGGCCGAGGGAATCTCGTCTCCGGAGTAAGAAAAACCGTCGGAGTCGTCGTCATCGTCGATCACGGAAAGCTCTCCCGGGTGAATCGACCCGTGAACCGAGTCAATCGAACACAATTTAAGGGAGGGGTTAGAGCATGCCGGCATTACCTGGTCCATAAAAGTGACACGAAGTGGTTCCTCGAAAGGAGACCCGAAAGAAGCGGGGTCCGATGCCGAAACCGGGTGGAGCCCAGCGTCGATCTCGTGATTGGCAGGTGGTGGCGCGTCGCACACCACCTGCGGTACAGACAGAGTACCGATGTGTAGTGGTGGATGCTTACCAGCGGCGGCAACACCACCGACCTGTGCAGCCACAGCCGCAGACCGCAGGGTGTCCAGGATACCCTGCGCATCGGACAGCACACCATCCATGCGAGTGTCCGAAGCACCACGACCCAAGCCCGCATAGTGAGCGCGCAATCCCACATCGCGCTGCACTTGGTAAGTAAAGGGCTCAGGGTCGTCACGTACCAGTGGCTGGTCGTGCTGGTGGCATAGGTCAGCGAAGTCCTCGTCGTTCTCGTCGTCGAAGGCAGTCTGAAAGGCCGAAACCACCTCGTCCAAGTCCATGGCGGCATCACGCAGCTCAACATCGCACGAACCACACACCTCAAGGCAACGTGCAGTGTCGTGAAAGTGTCCAGGGCAGAGTGGGCACTCCTGTACGAAGGCCGAGGAAGCAGAGTGAAACGAGATGCTCCTAGCACCCTGCGCCCTAATACCCTGAGGCCAATTCCCGCCTTTCGGGAGTGGGGACGCTCCGAAGCGCGCGGTGCTTCCATCCCACGCGACGGTCACGTCCGTGAAACTTACCGTCCGTACGACGGTTCCGCTCATCACGCCACTTGGACGGCGGAAATCTCACACCACCGCCCTCATGCGGACGGTGGGAATCATCCCGTGGCGGCGGCGTGTCCCGTGCAATCTCGCGCTCGTCATGACGGAGTGAGGCAAGGAGGGCAGAGGCCTCACCAATGATGCGAGCGAACTCCTCGAGGAAGCCCGAGACGTCACTCGGCTCCCCACCTGCGTAAGCCAATCCGAGAGGCGTGTGCGCCGGGATAGGCGCGGCTGCCTTGGGGCGGGTAGGAGGGCCATTAGGGTTCGCACACCACCACATACACCTCCAGAATGTGGGTGTAAACTTCCTCGATGCTCACCTTCGCCAACTCAGTGTCCAGGCGAAGAGGGGTGATCACCTCCTTGTAAAATTCGGTGTCCAGTGCCGCCAGGAGTTGCCTCTTGGCGGCTTCGTCGTCCAGCGGACCCGCTCCGCTAGCCGCGATAGCCTTAAGACACTCGTCAAATTGGGCCACTAAAGGCTCTGGATCAACAGAGGACCCAAAAGAAATGCCTAAGAGCTCCTCGTGATGGCGGAGCGGCCGATGCCCAGGCGGCAGCAGCCGCTTGGTGATCTCAAGGAGGGCACGCTTACCGTCGCGCGGAGAGACCCGAGCCGAAGCATCAACCCACCTTCGAGCTGGAGAGTGGGGCGTTGCCAAAGAGACCAACGCAGGAAGTAAAATGTCGTTGAAGATCGGGTGAACCTCTTTGGTGACGTCCACGAGGTCAAAGATGTCCTCGTTGGCGGTGTCCTTGTTGACAAAAGACGCCTCCAAGGCAGTCACCAAGGAATCCCAAAGAAGTTGACGATGAGGTTCATTTCCGGAAAATGAGGACGCCTTAGTACCTAAGGTGTCCTTTGCAACACGCTTAACGACGTCAGTGTCCCAGGATGATTGCAAAACGGCATTGCCGCGTGTCCTGTCAGCAGCAGCGAGTACAACTTTCGCTGACTGCGGGGTGCTCTTATAGCGAGCACCCACGTTCCTAGCAAAAATTGAATCAAGGCGCATTCTAGCGCCTACGGCAGGTGTACCAACTGAGGATGAAGTCATCAGAATAAATTCCTATAGGAGGGGGGTTGGGGAAAAGGCGAGGCGCAAATCGTAAGGTGGCGGGCGTCGGTAATGCAGTCGCGGAGTAAGGTCAAGATGGGGTCGAACGAAATCAACGAAGTCGAATACGCGACGGCCAAGGAGATGTCGACAGGGGTGATCGGTCCAAGTCAAAAACGAAATCCAACGCGGACACTCGAAGAAGTTGCCGAAAGTCCCAATCCGAAATCTCACCGCAACTTAGCTTAAACCGCACGCCCTAAAGTGGCCGATTCAACACCTCGCGAGGCCCCAACGCCCCGCCAAGCGGAAAAGCTTAGCCAATCATGGCAAAGTCAGCAGTGAGAAAAGCGGGGTAATACCCCATAACCTGTGAGATATGATATACCGTATTATATCGGGTGGTCACTCAATACTTTTCATACAAGTGTCACTGATTATAAGAGATAAACGAATATAAGGCGGTCTGTGACCTAGGTATCTGTCACCTAGTACTGTACGAGTACTGGTACAGCTACAGT